>JANHFJ010007021.1:34410-49309 GCA_032468195.1 Cerberus rynchops | reverse complement strand
CCTGGTGAGTCAAGGAATCAGACATGCCCTCTCGGCATCATTTCACCCCACTGGAAATGGAATGGCAAAATGGACCATAAGAACAACAAAAGAAGCCCTCAAGAAAATGGGGGGCAGGGGATCTGCAAGAGAAAATCAACCAATTCCTCCTATTCCAACACACTATATCAGCAACCACAACAAACAGAAGCCCGGCAGAACTATTAATGGGCCAGAGGCTTAGGATCAGACTCAACAGGCTTCACCCAGACCAAGCAGACCCCCACCCCCATCTAAATGAAACAAGCCACAGGACCTTTTAAGAGGAGGAGGTGGTCTTTGCAAGGAATTACACTGGCAACCCCCAGTGGTTCCCAGGCAAAATAACTCAAATAATGAGGCTGCAGTCATATATCATCACCCTGGACGATGGCAGGGAATGGAGAAGGCACATTGACCAGCTCTGAGGCAGACTAGAGGCAGACAACAAGAAACGGGAGAAGAAAAAAGGCCTGACCAAAAACAAAACCACAACAAACTCTGGACAAAACTCAACGGAGGAGCCCAAAAACAGTCTTGACAATGAAAGAGAAGAAATACCAATGTTCCTACCTGGAGCCATCGTCCATAGACCAGAGGCCACACTTGCCACAAAGGCCCAACAGCCGCAGGATGAACAAAGACCAGGGAGAATTCCAGAGGCGACAGTCCTCGACCAAAATGCAGCAGAAATAAGGCTAGGCATGCACAGATCAGAGAGGGAGCATTGCCAACCAGCCTATCTGCACGATTATGCATGCGAAATGGGACATGTGGACAGTTGGCATCAGCCAGGTGGGGAGGGGTGCTGTGTTCACATATGCACAGAAGTTATCCATTACCTAATGCATTCCCAGTGCGGGAAAATGCAAGAACCATAAAGACTCTCACATTGCTAAGATAAATTATTATCAGTGTCAGTTAATTTTAGAGTATAAGCATCTTCATATAACAAAAATTGTGATTTACAGGTTTCCAGTAAAATTTACGATCAAAATTCTTAATCTTGTATATAATTAATTATGTATTAACATGTATTCATGAATCTTATATTGAAGATTCTAAAATTTAAACATCAATCATCTATTGCTATATATGAAATCAAAGAATATTCATTTTTGTGGGAAAGAGGAAAAAGCATTTATATTTTAGGTATTCATCAGTTATGATGATAGCTAATATATATCTTACTATAAAAAATTAGGTAAAATATTGATATCTTCCTTTTTATCTATTGAAAATCTTGCTGTTTTTATATAGTGTTATTCCCTTCTTTATCCATTGCTACTGTGCTTCAACTAGTCTATGGTATACTTTGTATTATCAAGTAGGGACATACACATTTTCACACTTTTATGTGGGCTCTAGCTTTCAGCTACATTGACTAACTAGGACTTATAAAAGTTGAATCCTTCATTCCTTCAATATGTTAATATACCAATCTCAAAATATAGCTGCTGATGTCTTTCTCTTCTTTAATGATTAATTGAATATATTAAAGATACTGTATATACAGATTTTTCATCTTAACCAATTATCACATAAATTAAGCAGCAATTGCTTATTCAGATTGTTGAACATTGTATTCTTAGCATGAACCTTGAAAAGGGAAGACTGATAGTGACAGTTCAGATAATATTAAAGAGGAAAAAACAATAATACATATACTTATGCATATACATATACATAAACATATACATGTGTATGGGTCTGGGTATATTCATGGATAGTAATAAAATATTTCAAATTGAATCTTCTTTAAGCACTTTGAAGAACTTCACTTCTGTTAACAATATCAGTGAATACATTATTCCAAGGATGAGACAGTGAGACATATTTAAAATCTGCTGATGCCTTGAATCTTTAATTCCTACTTTTTTTATAACCAAACTTCTACCTATTCAGATAAAATAGCAAAGTATTCATAATACCCTGAGTACAATATGAAAGGGATAACAATCATGAGCTTTTCACTGCTTAATGTCGCAGTATTATAAATAAAGACTGAAAATGCTAGATGTGTTCAAACACTTCTTAAATTGCTGATAGGTTAGAAACCTTCAGTATTCATTTTGGCACTCACAAATTAAGAGATAAAATGTGGTGAAAAGACACATCAAATATATTTTGAGGTACTTTTAAAGTACTTTTGTTGCTATAAATAAAGTGGAGTTGGGAGTGTGAAAACAGACAGCTTATTATTTAAGTCCTGCTTCTTAAATGTTTGCTCATTTATTACTGACAATAATAAATTACTAGGGCAGATATGATTTTGATATGATTTTTGACAGAAAGGCACAACCCATTTACCATTAAGTGTTCCTGTATTTTAATTAATAAGTTTCCCTCAATCAATGCCAGACAATTAAAACATCATAATTCTTAGCTCTGTTTCTAGGAAGACAAAAGACCTGATACTACTTAGGGTTTTTTCTTGTTCCAGGAAGATATCATAATAACTTATTCCCTAAATGATCTAAATATTTTAAAGGACTAATGTATAATTTTGAATATATTTGCATTACATGGAAAACAAAATGTATCAAATCAATCCCTCAAAACCAATCCCTCAAAACCAACTGTTTCAGGTGGTCCTTGGTTAACAGCCAGTCATTTAGCAATTCTTCATACTGAACAAGTGGTACTTATGACTGATCCTTGAATATCCAGGGTGTGTGTTATAATATTATTTATTATATTTTGGGAATCATGAAGTTTTGGTTCTCTTACTTAAAGGGAAATTATACATAGGTTACCAAACAAGGTTCATTGAAAACGTTGATTTTTCTGCATGTGACCAGCTATCATTTTTGCTTCTGGACATATTCTATAATATATATTTTATATGAACTAGGAAAATCATTAATTTTATCATTTGTATCTATTTGTGTTTTTTCTTCCTTCTATATTTCTTTCCATTTTTTGATTAAATGTTCTGTACTTTTTTTGCACATCTGATAAAGCAAGGGCTGACAATTTATATTTTATTGGTTATTTGTATATTAAATAATATATTTGTAATTATTGGAAAACTGAACCTTAGGGTTTATTTACTTGAATTATCCAATTGTTCACTAAAAAACACATTCCTGAACAAGCTATTCAGAAAAAGCTAGCTGGTTTCTGTATGTCCTGGATTGTAGAAAGTTAGCACCCATGCCTCTACTAGAAGAATGAAATATTTTAGGAAATATTAATAAGGCAGAATATTATATTTCCCAAAGGGAGAAGTAGAGAAACATGTTTTTCTTAAAACACAGAAAGCAGATTCAAGCTCCCTCCCCCCAGGCAGATATTTTGTGCCCATTGAGAAAGATCGGGCCAGCCTATCTACAACACAAAAGTCCTTCAGCTCCAGGATGATGAGATTAAGACATGACCCTTCAGAACATAATAAGATTAATTCACTACCATCTAGCAGCAGAGCTCATCACATTGCACAATCTCCTAAGAACATTGCATCACCCTCCAAACTTCAACCAAACTTAGCTCAGACAAGTTACAGAGCTAGCTATGATCCCTACATAGCCCCATGGGAGTCTGACAATAACCAATAGAATATACATTCTTGCACAGGAACAGGACGCTCAAGTTCAAAGCCCAAGAGAAGGTATAAAAACCTTCACTCTCAACTCCATGTGGTCAGCTGCGCAAAACCCAGGACTGCTGGTGGTTCTGCTTCATAATTAAACAATCTTTCCAAGCAGCCTCCATGTTTCCACTGTCTTTCTTTCGGCTTGGAATTAAACCAGATGGATATTTCTTCCAACAAGGGATAGCTAATTAAAGCTGAATTCCTAACTATACCTATATCCCAATGGACAGACTGTATCTTTTCCTGAATAAATACAGTACAGAATCAACAGAAACTATATATTCAAAACTAGATTTTTAAAAAACATACCTTTAATTCAACATATTTTGCTTCATCTGTATTTGTCTCTTCTGTGGAGCTTGCAAATGTTGAAAGAAATAATTTAACTTACAATGCACATAATGCACCTAGGATTGCAGCATATTCAGACAATTATGAGGGAAAAAGCATTGATTTTAAGTGTACATTTCTAAATATTTTCTTGGCTTGAAATGTTTATTTCTTGATTATTTTGTCATTGATTAAAAGCTATTTAATGAGGCTTCTTTCTCTGATTATAAATGCACTCACTGAAAGTCTAATGAACTGCTATTGAATGGAGTAGGTCTATTTAAAACCTGGATTTCCAGAATAATGGACAAGTTACAAAGAATGAAAACTTATATTCTGCAGCATGATAAGGCACTGAAGCAAATACTTGAGAGTTTTCTCTCAACACTTCTTAACTAGAGAATTCCCCAGATTACATTCATGCAAATGTTATTTGTTTAAATGACAAATGTTATTTAAATGTTTACAGAAGCTTATCTAGAGGAGAAATCACATTATTATAAGCTTGTAAAGATACTGTCTCTATTTTGTTGTTTGATTTATCTTTATTTCACATAACCAGCTAATTTACTGTAAGTGAGTCCAATTCAATATCAAGAGTACAAAAATAGAAATTTGCTTAAATGTATGCATCATATTACCGTCCAAAATAACAGTGTGGTAAATAGCTTTGGGAGGAGGGAAAAGGGGGGGGGGAAACTTGAATGTGTTATAGTGCTTTAGATCCATATACTAAGTCCTAAATGCCAGACTCTTCATGAAAGAATGCTGTATTATTTATGTGGGTTACTACCTAAATGTTTAAATGGCACTTTGAAGGAAGTGTTTTTTTGTTGTTTGACTTCCATAGTACACTTCCAAAGAAAAAAAGGTCCCAAATTAAAGTGTGTCTTACAGAAACCTTAAAAGATAATATAATATGCAGTAACACATAGCAATAAATTACCTTATAATATCTATTCCCAACATAATAATAGATAATGTCATCTACACAATGGGCATGAGTTTGGGCAGAATCCAGGAGATGGTGGAGGACAGGGGGTCCTGGCATGCTGTGGTCCAAGGAATTGTGAAGAGTTGGACATGATTTAGTGATTTAGTGACTGGTGAAGCAAATACATTTGTAGGCCACCCCTAGAGAACATTGACACAGTCATCAAAAGGCATACAGTATATGTTATTGCTCATTTCACACTATAGAATTGTAGGAAACTCTTAGATGTGCCTGAAACATAATTTAAAGGTAGTCCTTGGTTCATGACTAAATCTTCAGTGACCATTCAAAATTATGACAGAACTGAACAAGGGATATGACCCCACCTGATATTACAGGTGCTACAGCGCCTTGTGGTAACATGAAAAAAAGTCAAGCATCTGGCAATCAACTCTGAAGAAAGAATAGATTTTTGTTTTGTTGTTTGAAAACAAACAATATTCCAAGGAAATGTAATGGCCATTAATGCTCCAGCAAAGCAGAACCCCAACTGAATAGTCTTGTTTGTCTCCCGCTTCCACTTTATCCAAAATCAACTAAACTGTGTTCTCCCATACAACACCCAATAAAGGAGGACTTTTTTTTTCTTTTCAAATTGATCTATTAACTAAGAAACATCTTTTTTTTTTACAATCTCTGCAATATCTTCCATAAAGAGGGCTTAATCACTTGTTCTATATTTTCTTTTCTTAACAAGATAGTTCAGGATGCTATTTCTGGATCATTTAGCATTTAGACCATTAGTTGATTAAGATCTCTGTTAACCTGCAAACTCTTAATTGCTACTATTATTAATTAGAGCCACAGTGGCACAGTGGTTAGAGTGCAGTACTGCAGGTTACTTCTACTGATCACTGGCTGCCAGCAGTTCGGGTCTCACCGGCTCAAGATTGACTCAGCCTTCCAGTCTTCCGAGGCTGGTAAAATGAGGACTCAGATTGTTAGGGCCAATATGCTGACTCTGCAAACCACTTTGCAGAGAGGGCTGTAAAAGCAGTTTTGAAGCAGTATATAAGTCTAAGTGCTATTGCTATTGCTATTGAACATCAACTATGACTGAGGGTTTTTCTTTTATAGCTGAGATATACAGTATGTGTGTCTTCTTCTTGTATCCTAACTCTATTTCTCTCCCTCCCTCCCAGAGCTATTTACTAGTGACCACCCAATCCATTTTGCAGCTACCAAGTCTTATTTCTCCTCCTTCCTCCCTCAACTTTTCAGTAGAAAAGAGAAATAAGAAGAATTTACCTTGGTGTGAATTTTAAGGCCTTTTTCATGCTTTTTCAAGCTTTGTCAGCCATAACTATGTATGCATGTTGTATGATACACCTCCCACTGGAGATACTTCCCAGTACTTCCCAAATGAACCCTTCCCTAACGACTTCAGGCATCCCTCTGTAAGCAGCTGCTTTCCTTTGTCCTCATCTGTCTTTTGTTGAAGCATGTCCTTCTGTTTGGTCTGCAGTTCACTTCTCCCAGGAAAGGTCCCAGCTGATGTCTTCTTCTCATTTGGGGCCAGTGACTGGAACACTCCAATACTCTTTCTTCAGCCATTAACTTCCTACAATCTCTCCAAAAGCGATTTCTGCCTCAAAGTAGCAAAGACTTAAATGTTACAATGCATCTTTTTTTCCCCTAAAGGGCTTGAAACATGGTTTTGTCAGTTGGCCTGGGGACCCTAAGTCGATACAGAGCTGATTGGGTGGCTAGTGTGATTGTATTTTGTATTTATTGACATTGTAGCAGGTGGAGGGTCTATGAGTTATTGCCATGTGGATTTTTAATTTTATAATGATGTCTGGAATCACTATGTGAAAGTTGGGTGGCCATATAAATTTGTTTAATAAATAAATGGATAGTAAAAGCACTTCTGTTGCATGAACTACAGTGTCTCCCACTTTCCTTCTAAATGTAATTCAAGGTGCAGATTATTGCCTTTAAATTGCACAGAGCTAGGTTATCTGCAGGACTGCCTTCCCTACAAGCATCTACTCTTTCTACCAGATTAAGATAGTATGGACAGGTTCCCAGTCACTTCCCTTAAACGTTGCCACCTTGTGGTAACTAGGAAGCATGTCTTTTCTGTGGCAGACCCTGCCCTATTGAACATTCTTCCTTCTGAATTTTGACAGGCCTTTTACCTTACTGGCCTTCCAAAAAGCATTGAAGACCTGGCTTTTCCCTCAATTTAATGAGTAACTGAATTTTGGAATCATAACTTTGGGTTATGGGTTTTTATTGTTTATGATTTTAACATATTTAATGAGGTATTATGTTGTTTTAAAATAGATATTGCTTTAATTGTTGATTAGGAACTTCCCAGATTTTGATAAGATGGGCAACTATATAAATGTTTTAAATACATAAACACAAAAGTAAAAAAAATTACTGTAGCTAAGATTACATTCTCTTTGATGGTTTTCATGCAAGTTAAATCTGACTTGAAAAACATTTTTTAAAATCTTTTTTATCTCCTGTGAGAGATATACAGTATAGAAAGGGATACTTCATTCAGCACTGATTTTCATATTAATGTCTGTACCTCTCTCACATAGATATAAGAAATCATAGATATAAGACCTTGAGAAAGATATGGTTTTATTTAGAGCAGTAGAAGCATAAATGTGCTGTGAGTTGACAATGAGATATCATTTGCTGCTTTTATTGGTAAAAGATCCTATGAGCAAATTATGGTAGACATACTTGGCTACAGAGCAGTACTGCAAGGCATGCTGATTAGCTGAATTTGGATACTTTTTAATATTCTACAAAATCCAAGGACAAGTAGATTGAAAAAAAATGTTTAGTTTTTTTCTATTTTCAGCTGAGTTGATAGCGCCAAGAACATACAGTAACTATTAAGTGTTTGCCTGTTTATATATTATTGATGAAATACCCAAATGTATGTAATGCAAAGATATATTATATATGAATATTGAAAAATAGGTATTTTCAAACTTTCTGCCTGTCTTTGTAATTGCAAATATGTAGCCATGATTATATATACATTTTGCATAACCAGAAAATCCTTCTTGCTTATTGAACCATCAACATATCCCTTTTAAGTTTTGCTAACCAGAAGGAGGTTATACTCACTCATTTGGGAATTTACTGAAAGCAAATGGTATCAGGTAGCGACAATATAGCAGTGAGAGAAAAACCATTTCTTCTCCCATATCATATACATTAACTGAATGTGAGAAACAATTATTAATTAATCAGTGCCAGACACAGCTGAACAAGTAATAATAAAAATTTATTAAAAAGAATATAGAACAGAAAAATAATCCATTTGCAAATGGGGCCCCTTCCATAGAAAATGATTGGAATGGTCAGAAAGGACAATAGCCATATTGCAACAACAGCTTAAATACAGTAATAATACAGTACATGCCCCCCAAGTCTGCCCTTTAATATCATTGGTTAGATGTATATGCACAAATCATACACAAATTGTACATCAGCAGTTGTCATGGTTATTGTAATGTTGCTAGGTTCACAATCTTTGCCAAACCCTCTCTAGAAAACACCTAACAATGCTTGGCATATATATTCTGCTTACTTTACTCTTATATAATTTAATAATAACAATACAAATTAATATGTTTTTATCAACTTTGCTCAACATTTTCTTTCCTGTTTCACAAACATCTCAAAAAGTCCTTAGATTTTTATAGACTTGTTTAGGTCACAACAACTTGTTCCCAGAATCACTTACTTAAATGATAAGCCAACTGGCCTAAGTCACTTAAAGGTGACTTTTTAAAAAGTCTGCTCTTAAAAACATGGCATCTCTTTGGTTCAGTCTTTTACAGGAATAAATCTTATTTCTCACACTGAAGCTCATACCTAACCCATCATTATAACTTGCAGATGGGGGGGGGGGGGTGAAGGTATTTCTTTTCCAAGTGGATGCTAATATTTGAATCTATATGTAAACTAGATATAGATAACATAAAACAAGAACATTTATGATGGCTACACAAATCTTCAAGAGGGATTATTCAGTTTGATAAAAGGTATGTGTAAGGTCTGCATTGAACAGCTGCATATCCCCTGCTTCTCAAAAGCAGAACAATGTTGAAGAGATTATGACTTCACTGTGATAACTTGTCAATTTAATTTTATATATTTATAATATAAAAAATCACTTTCTTCAGAGGTCATTATTGTGTATAGAGATAGAAATAATTGGAAAAAATTGACCATGTTTTCAAACCAGTGTAAAAGAAAGATATTTTTCAGGTGTTAAAATATAATGCAAACATTGTTAAAGAAGATTTATATTTTTGATGGCTTTAATATTGTCTGATAAAATTCCCTTTAGTATTTTGTCCTGCATTAGAGATTGAAAATCAGAGGAACTTAATGACTCACTGCCTATAAAGTTATTTTCATTCTATTACAAATTACCGCACAGTCCTTGGTATTAATGTATTAGTGAATACAATGTTATCATATTTTTTTGCTAAAAACTTTCAGATTAAAGCCTTCAATTCAGTCAAAATTGTACACTAATCAGTACCTAGATTCATTTGCTAAATATAATATACTATTAATTGCTTGGAAATGGATGAATAACCATAACTGTTATATATTTAAAATATAATATGGAATGTTATTACCATGTTTATCTAAAAGGAAATCAACTCCATGTTTAACATTATCCTATCAAAAGCAAAAATATATGGGAATGGAATGGAGTGGAGTGGAGTGGAGTGGAGTGGAGTGGAGTGGAGTGAAACGGAACGGAAAGGAACAGAACAGAATAGGCAAAGTTTATTTATAGTAATCATGATTTCCATCTCCATTTAAAAATAATCTTAGAAATTTCTTCCCTGTCCCTAGCAAGTGTGTGTGGTGACTTATGTTTGAATATAATAGGGCCATTAGACACTTCAGATGCCATCTCCAAAGGGTGCTTCATAATATGGGGAATGAAAATGATGCCAGTGGTCAAGATGGCGCCAGTGAGGCAAACTGCCATCACGACTGCTCCAACCCTCTTTACTTTTTTTGGTGTCTTTTTTGATCATAATTTAATTTAATTTAATTTAATTTAATTTAATTTAATTTAATTTAATTTAATTTAATTTAATTTAATTTAATTTAACCTTAAGCATAATTTAAGCAATTTAAGCAACTTTAAACAACTTTAAGCAATCTTGAGCAACCTTAAGCAACAAGAGACAGGGCTCATTGACAGATTGATCTGAAAGCTCCTATATAGAATATATATAGTAGAATATACAAATGATTTCTATATTAAGAAATATCTATATGCAAAAATTCTTAAGCAACTTTCTATTGTCTTCTATTTTTATATTATTATTGCAACAGAAACAGGTACAGCAGGATAACAATTTCCCCCAAATTTGCACTTTTGGGGAGATTTATTTTATTTATTTTAAACATTTACTTCTCACCGATCTTACAATCAACTCTAGGTGGTTCAATTTTCCATTTAAGTTTTTGATTTGATATACCGAATTTCTAAGTTGATATTGCATTTCATTTATAGCCTTTTTGCTTTTGAAAACATTAATAGGTCAGAATATTCAAAGTACATTTCATTTGGTTTGTAAAGCTGAGATCTCTGCTTAAGTTTTTAAGTAGAATACATTTCCATTTTTATTTCATCATTCATTTTTAGATTCAAATTTTATCAAGCTACTTTATTTGTGAGAAATGAAGCAATAATTATGTTTAGTTATAAGTCTTTAGAATACATTGTATAATATGAAATTATTGAGTTATATCTGCATTTGCAAAATAATGAGTTTGGATTCCATTGTAGTGTATTTAAAACAAATGATAACATCCATTTAATAAAAATGAGCTTTATCTTTCTTTTTAATAAAATACAGTTAGTACAGTTATTATTTTCTCATTTACCTTGAGTGAATGGAACATTTTAGACAGTTTTCATTCTTTTAGCAACATAATTTGGAAACAAACAAAATATGAAAGATATAATTATAGGGATAATATATCTCCTATACCTAAAGAAATGATGTATATTTAATCAAAGAAAGAAAACTGGGACAGGTTTCGCAGCGTTCTGCAAATATTTGACTTTATGTCCTATAGAAGATGTATAACCCTTTGAAAGGTGGGCTGAGAGAGAATGTCTGACCCAAAGTCATCCATGTTAATTGTTCATTGTCTTTATAGTTAAATTATTCTTAGAATTGTTTCTTTGAATTTATACAAATCTTCTATTCCAAATTTTACTAATTTTATTCCAATTTTATTAGGTCCAATGACTTCTATAGAACTAATTTCCAATTTAGTATATCTTATACTGCAGGTGTGTATGTGTGTGTCTCTCTCTATGTGTGAATGTGTGTATAATATGTGTGGATGTATGTGTACATTAGCATTAATTTTGGTTATATCACCAGTAAAAATGTTCATGCATATTAAATTTGTGAATACTTAGGCCTAAAAATGTATCTTAGAACTTAACAATATGTCTGCTGGTTCAGGCCATGGTCTCTTCATTGTGTTTCCTTGAAAAGTCAATCTAATCATTTTAGATTTCTCATAAGCAAATGTAAAAATCTACTTCTCTTATGTCATTGTGTCTCTGCAGCTTGTATTTGTAGACATGCAAATATTAATTCTCATCAGTAATATATTTGTTCTCCATAAGTATATACAATTTCCTTTAAAGAATCCAGTTAATAACCAAGCCTTGATAATGAATTCCAAAGTTAATTATGCAGTGTATAAGGCAGAGGTGATATTCAGCTGGTTCTAGCCTGTTCAGCAGAACCGCTAGTAGAAGTTTGAAATTGGCCCCAACCACCCGCTTGAGCCCCTATTCTTACTTATACGTGCTCTGTTTTTTTTTACTTACCTAAATCAGCTGTTTTGAGTGTCTGCAGAGCCTTCTTGATGATCCCTGCTGCCTCTGGAGCCTCTAAAGGTCATTTAAAGTGCCATGCTGCAGCACAATTGGCACGCATGTGCTCACACCGAACCAGTAGGAAAACCAGTCGGATTTCACCCCTGGTATAAGGAAGTTCTTCCAGTGAGTTTTAATGGATGATTACTAGTAATAGTGTTTTGACAAAGTTCTACTTCTTCTTTGCTGTGCGTGATTTTACATGCCATAGTTATATTTTTTTAAGCTAAAAAGTTTTAAATGTTCACATGTTTTCTTGTAAGGAAGGTTCAAATCTTAATTATTTAGACTCTCCTCTTCTGCATGTTTTTAGCTCTGTAATATTCTTTTTTTCAAATGTAACATCCAATCTTGTATATAGTATTTCAGATGTAGGCATACCGTGATATTGACAGAGTTGTTTGCAATCTAATGATCTCTAGCATAGAATTTTATCATTTTTACATCTGCCACACATTGATTCTATGTCCTTATTTTGAACTCCACTATAATCCCACTATTGCTATCATAGTTATTAATAACCCAGTCCCCATGTGTGTATTTGAAACAATAGAATTTTCCTGTAGCGTGAAAATAATTTGCACTTCCATAAATTTGAATCATAATTACTATTTCATTTACTATTCATTTTTAAAAATAATTTAAATAGATCTTCTTAAGTATTTCTTGTTTTGAACACCATGAATAGACTACTATTATCCACAGATTTAGCTAGATTACTGCTTTATCTTTGAGTCAGTATTACATATTACAAAATGTTGAATTGGCACATAGCTTGAAAAATTAGTAAACTCACTTCTAGGTTTCCACTGTTGAGCAAAGTGCTTTTTTTTATTTCTATGGCTTTATGTCTCTCAGATTCAATTAAGACTCCATTACAAAATAGTTCTGTAAACTCCAAGTACACTCAAAAATCTTTTGAAGAAGTTTATGAAATGTTTTTGAACATCCAAGTTCAATATACAGCAATAATTTTCCTCTTTGTATCTCTTTTGAATATTAAAAAAATGTAGAAATAAATCAAAAGATTTAGAGATGCTTAAATAAGAAATAGATGAAAATAGATGAGACTTGTTTAAAGTTTGTGTGGTTTACTGTAAAGTAAAATGCTATACTTAATAATATGCTTTCTCCAATTTGCAATTTGAGTGTAGTTTTAAGATGCTGAGAAAGCACCTAAAATCACAACATGCACAGAAGCAATAGCAATAGCACTTAGACTTATATACCACTTCCCAGTGCTTTACAACCCTCTCTAAGTGGTTCACAGAGTTAGCATATTGCCCCCAACAATCTGGATTCTCATTTTACTGACCTCTGACCTCAGAAGGATGGAAGGCTGAGTCAACCTTGAGCTGGTAAGATCCGAACTGCCAAATTGGTAGCAGCTAGTGATCAGCAGAAGTAGCCTGCATTACTGCATTCTAAGCACTGCGCCACTGCAGCTCTTAAAGAATATCCTTTTCATGTTATTTATGGCACAAGCAGTTAACTTATTGATAATACTTGTACCATGCCTCATTCAAATGACTTTCTACAACTTAACAGGATAAACAAAAAATAAACTATCCATAGTGGGGTTAAAACTATTAAACAGTCATACCCATAAAACCGATAACCATATTAATCTCCACCTAAAAACACAGGGGCACAAACATGACACCCCCCTCCAAAAAAAGAATTAACAATAAACAGAAAGGAAGATGGCATTAAAACATATCATATTTACTAAGGAACAATTTGAGAAGGAAACCTGGAAGACTTCATGTCTAAGGGAAAATAGCATCAAGCTACTAGCTGTCCTTCTAAAAAAAAACCCTGTACATTTATTGTCTTACTCTAGTTGCTATGTTTGCATCTTGTTATTTTTATGCTAAGCACTATTCCAGAGTCTGCTTGTATTTTTTTTTTTTTTTTAGAAAGTAAGGTATTGGGTTTTTCCTTAGTTTGGTTTTTGCTTTTTTTGTTTTGTTTCTTGTTTCCCTACTGAAGTCTATGTTAAATTTGAGAACAATTTGTAATTATGGATTATTGTAACTAGAATGCCTCCAAAATATGCTTCTACTTTTGAGATTAACTCCAAGATGAAGTAATATATTATTATTTTACAGTGATTTGAAGCCACTACAATCCTATTAAGAAATAAAGAAATAAATTGTATAAATTAGTTTTCAGCTACAGAAAGAAGAATGATACAAGAATAAGTCTCTCCCCCCCTCATGTATGTAGATGCCAATGATTAGATAACAGGAATGGGATAACTCTATCCGTACCTATGCTTATCTGAAGCCAAATTTGTTTTAATTTTATTTTTTATTATATAAAATACAAAGAAGAGAAGAAAAAAATAGGAAATTAAGGGAAGGAAAAGGAGTGAGGAAAAGGGGGTGTGAGATACAAGGGGAAAGAAAAAAAACTTTCAGAAGATGGTCAACTTCATTACACACCCAAGCAAAGATCTCTGAAACATTTTTCCCTGGGGTATAGCTCTTCTGACTTTAAACTGAAGGAACTGGCATCCCATCAGCTTTTATGACCCACCTGGACAAGGTGCATTGAAGAACTTCCCCTAGGAACCCTTCAATATAGCTCTAAGCCAGCAAACTGGTTCTGCAGTTGAACTCTGAAGCTATCTGCATGCCAAAACTGGGAGGGGAGGGGCTGCAATCTGTTCAGGGTTGAAGAAGTCACCACTTTGAAATTCACCTTTCAAATGGACAGTAAGTCATGCCTTTCTCTTCTTAATCACCTTCAATGACTATTATTTTTCTTAAGTCAACTTAAAACAGGCTCTTTCTAGCAACAGCCTGCTATATCTTTTAAAAAACCTGTGCCATTTTAGGCATCTCTTTTTGTCTCAAAGAACTTCTTATTTGCTATGGTGATGGACAGGTTGACAGATGAGGTCAGACAGGAATCCCCATGGACAATTATGTTTGTGGATGATATTGTGATCTGTAATGAGAGCAGAGAACAAGTGGAGGAATATCTGGAAAGGTGGAGGTATGCTCTGGAAAGTCACTGTAGTAAAACAGAATACATGTGTGTAAAC
>JANHFJ010007018.1:12983-31549 GCA_032468195.1 Cerberus rynchops | reverse complement strand
ATGCCAAACAAAAATAAAATATATATTTTGTACTATTGCAAATAAAGCAGTCATATATATGTCAGGTCAAATTATATTTTGAGTCTTCAGAAATGCAAAGCAGTGCCAGTGTGTTTCTATAACCATATTGTATAAACAGCATTTTTAAAGTAATAAATAAAAACAAGAATATATGTATTCGATCTTAACTTGCGGCACATTCAAATGCGGCACATCCATATAGCACATTCATATAGCACACTGGAGTGGCACACTCAATAGTGTCATTGGGATGTGTGTAGGTCAGTACAACTAGTTCTAAAGGGACCTTCATTATTTATCATTTTCTTTGTCATCAAAACAGACCAAGTCACTTCAAAATTAGACAGAAGTCAGTAAAATCAATAGTTATCTGAAGTCATATGTATACTCTGTGAACTCTAGCTATTTATAAAGCCTAGGAAGATCAAATACTATATGATACTCTCATAATCTCTTGGTCTAATTATTGTCCACAACATATGACCACAATTGAGCCCAAATTTTCTGTTGCTGATACATTTGTCAAGTGAGTTTTCTCCCATTTTTCAACCTTTCTAACCACAGATTCACAGTTGTTAAGTGAATCACCGCAGTTGTTAATTTGGTAATATGTTTCTTAAGTGAATATGGTTTCCGCATTGACTTTGCTTGTCAGAAGATCACAGAAGATGAACATGTAACATTGTAACTGTCATATGAGTCTATTAGTCTGCAATATTGATCACATGACCATGGGTGCTACAATGGCCAAAAATGTGAAAAACAATCATAAGTTACTTTTTTCAGTGCTGTTGTAAGTTTGAACGGTCACTAAACGAGCTGTTATAAGTCAAGGACTACCTGTAGATGGACAGGATTTCTCATCTTTTAATGCTTTTAGTTTTTGGTTCAAACTAATTCATGAGAGCTGAGCTGCTTATTCACATTCAAATAATAAACCCATGTGTTAAATGCAGATTTCTTTCTTCTCTTGCATTCCTTGAAGAAGAAAAAGAAAAAAAGAAATATCCAGGTTTGCACAGGTCAAAGCAATTCCATCTGCAGGGAATGCAAGGAAAAGAAGAGGGTCAGAGTTTATTGAAAGCTGCAAAATCCTGCCTATGGTGAACCAACTGTCAGCTTATCAAATTAGTCCAGACAAAAAAATCAATAAAATGACTAGTAACACTACCTTTATTGTAAGATACAGTACAAGTCTGAAAGCAAATATCTCCCTTTACTTTTTTTTTCACAGAACTAGGAAGGATCTCTTCTGAGATGCTTACTACACCACACCCCTATTACTTTGGAGGACTGAGATATCTCTTATTTGATCATCACCTTGGCTGAAAGTCTTTTTTTCTCCTGACTCTCAAGGATATTGCAACAGACCATTACAAAAATATGAATCCATATCTACCGCTGATTTCCTTAGGATTTGATTTACACTAAATTAAATTAGGCTGGAAATACCCAGAAGATGCCTGGTCAGATCATCAAAGGTATTGATTGGTTACTTTGAATTTCTTTCCTTGTAAGCTACTCTCCTATTTCTAGGAAAGAAATCTTGTTACACAATCATGCTTTAAATTGAAGGACAGTGCCCTGCTCTGCAGCCTAACTGTCCATGATTTTTAGTTTATATATTTGGTGCATGGTGTCTGATATCTATATGAACCATGAGCTCCTGCACAAAATTGAATTATAGCAGAATTTGGAAGGGACCTTGGAGGTCAACTTTCATCTCAAGCAGGACACCCTATACTATTTCAGACAAACAGCTGTCCAATCTCTTCTTGAAAAAAATTCTACTGTTGGAGCACCCACCATTTCTGGAGGCAAACCATTCCACTGATTTGTTGTTGTTGTTGTTGTTGTTACTGTTACTGTTTTGTTTATTAAACATGAAACTCAGTCAACTGAACATTTAAAAATGCATCACAAATAATATTGACTGGCACTGATGGTTGATATGGATTGCTATCAGCATCCTAGGTATTGACGAAGTATCTTCTTAAAATGTACGATGTTCCAAGTAGCACAGTTTTTTGCAGTTCCTCTGGTGTTATTGCAGGAAGCTGTAATTTCTTCATGTACTTCGTAAAATTCTTGGACCTGATACCAAGTTCCCTGGTGACAATGGATATCACTATTACATGTTTCATCCATAATTTCATAGTTTTGATGGCCAGCTCGTGATATTTCATGATTTTTTTTCTAGTTCTTTTTCTTTGACTCTGGCATCTCTTGGTACAGAGATATCAATAAATTGTAGCTTCAGTTTTTGAGGTCTGTGATATCTGGCATATTGTGTTCTAAATGACTTTCTGGATGATGATGATGATGATGATGATGATGATGATGATGATGATGATGATGATGATGATGATGATGATGATAGACTGTAACTAAATAGTGTGGGCATGTGCTCCTTTAGGTCATCTCAAGTTGAGCAGGAAGAGAGCAGCTTCCCACACACTTTTATGATTGGACTCCAAAAACAATTCTAATTCATCCATTTATCAATTCCATCTTGAACAACTTCCACCTTGAAGCTTAGCATGCAGATCAATTTTAGTAAGAAAAATTAGATGAGCTGTTTCTGATTGCTTTAACCACTTAGGATTGGCTATAAAAGTTATGTGTATTACACTTCCAAATAAGTACTTGTCTCATAAATATGATACTGGTTTTTGAGAAATATTAAAATACTACCCAGTATTAGCAATGAAAAATAAACTAATATATTTCATGCACAATAGCATACTCAGTTAAGAAGTATGGTTAGATGCAGTATAAAACTAAAGTCTCTATGAACAGTGTTGTACTCATATTTAATAGTGCTATTTCTCAAATGGCAATAGATGAATAGCTGAAGCACCTACAGAAACTTTGCTCAGACACTTCAGATTTGTCAATATTTATATGACAAGTATATATTATATTCCATAATACATGAACGATTCATACTGAATAGATGTGGCACATAAGCAAACCACATATAATAATAATAGGTTTTACTGTCCATAGATCTTTATTATATTAATAACTTTTACTAAACATCCCATGACCATTGAGTCATCCTTCTTTTCACATATGATATGGGCTGGTGCTGATTCCCACCCTCAAGACAATAAATACAGTAAAATGTCCTTCTCCTTCTTCTCCTGCTCCCCCTCCTCTGACTCATAGAACATTTTTTTGGGGGAGGACACAGTAAAGATTATGAGGTTAACTGCTCCAATTCAACATCCTGGTGTGCTTCCAAGGGCCTCCTCTCTCTCCAGAAAGAAAGAGGGCTCATCCATTTACTACCAGAACCCACCAACCAGTCCTACTTTTGCTAACAGACTTCAAAATGTCTTTTTTTCTTCCTTTTCTTAATCACTCACTGCCATTAAGGGATTTGCAAAGCGTTATCTCAATTCCAAAGAAGCCAATTGCCACTTTCCATTTGGCCTTGTCTCCCAGTCAACTGTGTACAGGAGTAAGTGGGAAAGAGGCAGTGATACATCACTAGTCCCATGCAACCTATGAGTTTTTGGGAAGTGTAGTTTGGAATCACAATCAGATGACCATGGCTAACTGCAGTGACACCGCAGTGGTTACAACTCTGTGAATACAACTGATATAAAAATCTTTGCAGTTTAAATCCCCCAGGAGTAATAAGTCCAGGATTTTGATTCTTTAAGTTGGTTGATTCAAACTAAGTACTAATTCAAAACATTTTGTGCTATAAGGTACTTTTTGGTTAATTGAATGTTTCAAATAAACAAATAGCTGGGGAATTTTAATATTATATAGATTTAAAATATGTGGTTTCTCAGTATTATTGATAAATGTTTTTTTTTTAATAGATGTAGAACTCCTTTATTCATTCTAACTATCCAATGGCATTCATGTTAGATGTTTAGTTTCAAATAGTTAAATAATATTCACTTTAATGAATTTTGATTTGTTAGTTGTAGTGGAATATGAAAAAGTGTTAAATAATTTTTAGATTTCTATAAAATTTTGGCTTTTCTAAGACATCTTCTGTGGATGGATCTATTTAGCTTGGTATTATGAGGAAAAAGATAAATCATAATTGATGCTGAATGATCAGTCAAATTCAAAAAATATACAGTATGTGATATTTTTTCAGAAGAAAGGAAAACACATTTGGGCCAAGCAAAACTATAACATATTTGTGTTTGTTTCTCAATATTACTTTGTACTGTTGATTTTTAAAAATATACTATTTTATTACTCTATTTGCCAATTATAAACCAGCATGTTCTCTCTAAATCATCTGACAAGGTATAAAGACATTGATCAATTAGATTAAAAAATTAGAAGACTATATAACTAAAAATTTGAGCTCATTAACCTTAAATGCATGCACAGAAATAATAGATTTACTACTCATTGAATGAGGGCAAGGATGTAAATTAGAAATGTGAAAAAAGAAGTATAGAATGTGGAAGCAGAAACTTCATCTATTTCAGGTAAGTAGAAGAATGTCATGTAGGGCATGTTAGCAGTGGTGGGCTGCAACCAGTTTAACAACCAGCTCTCTGTGAGAGAGTGATTCTGCACTTGCATGCTGCTTCAAAAACACAGCAATTTTAAGCTTAACAGCTTACCTACATAGGCAGCCCCAGTAGGTGGAATAGTGGATGTGAGAAAATCAGCTGTGCAGCACAAATTCAGCTTTCAGCTGAGCCAGAAAGAAGAGGATATAGGACAGGATAGGGAGGCACGGGTGGGCGGGCCCAACAGAACGTTGTAACTATCGCTTTGGTAGAACCAGACTAACCAGGCAGCAGCCCACCATTGCATGTTAGGTAGTCAGAACAGCAATGTCTATCTGCCTGCCTGCCTACCTACCTGCTTGCCTGCCTGCCTGCCTGTCTATCATCTATCTATCTATTGTTATATAATTTTGTTCAGAAATAATAAATCTATCTCTAGTTTGTCAATCAAATCATATTGTATATAGAGCATGAAATTCCATCCTAATTTCTAAGCATATAAGGAAAATAAATACTTAAAATAGAAAATATTTGAATTACAGCAAAGAATTCTGATAGCTATTTAGAGCTAGCCCTTTTATTTAAATATTTTCCATGCTTAAATGAATGAACAGTAACCTCGTAAGGGATTTACAACCACAAATTAACACATTTTTAAAACAAAAAGAATATGGCATTTTTACCATTTTTACTATACATATATTGTGACATTAGAGACAAAATAACAATTATAGCAAGCCTAAATACTGTCTGAATCAGAGCTGATACAACTTTTTTTCACAAATACATTCTTCAATGCTAGTAGGCTACCCTTTAATTATAATTTTATGGGAGGGTAATAGCTAGTAGTATAAATACAGTGAGATATCAACCCTCTCATGTAAACCATACAAGAAACATTACAAGATTAACTAATTCTGCTTAATAGCAAGAGAATATTAACCATCAATGATGCTAGGAATAGTGAATGGAACAAGAAGAAGGGGCAAGCAAAGAACATACTGGCTTGATAACATCAAAACTGATACAAACATCCAACAACTGAAATAAGCTGTGCTTAACAGTATAGCATAGAGAGCATTTGCCTATCAAATCATCAAAAGCCAGACATGACTGAATGGTTAAAACATTAACAAAAATCTGGCAAATCTGAAGGCACAAATTTCCTGTTTCCACTTTTAACTACTTGATTCATTAGAGCATATATTTCCTAAGTTTGTTTCTTTAACTGTTATGTGACTATGGGTTCCTGCCTCCCTTGTTTGTTTCCTAAGTAGCAACTCTTCAAGTGGTGGAATCCAACCAGTTTTACTACTGGTTCAGTGTGTGCGAGCACTGGGAAGACATACTATGTAATTCTTGTCTTATTCCTCTCCCATCAACCCTAGACTTGGAGTGGGGGATGGGGATTGATTCCTAAATTCTCTTCCATTGGATGGAATATATAAGATATTTGCATTGGGATTTGGAATTATTGGTTATAATCATGAAAGTATCTAGAGATATTTGAAATCAATCTATTTTACTTCATATCTATATGTTCACCTATTTGATAAATATTTCTTCACAATCATATTATTTCACTTCATATCTATCTATATGCTAAATATTTCCTTATGCTCTAGAGATCAACCAATGTAGGATCAGAGTAACAATAACCTTTCTATGTTAGCTATGGCTACCTTCAAATGAGAATTCTTCAGGGAACAGTCATTAGTGGACATGAACTAGGTTTCCACCAAGTAATTTTAAGTCCTCGTCCTTTCAATACCTGTTGTAATCATCCAATGTCTCTTTTAATTTTCTTGATGCTAAGAAAAATAGAGGCACTTTCTCCCTGCCCTATACCCACCACATTTCCCATCTCAGCCATCAACAACAAATGGTTTTTGTAACAAGAGCAATTGTGTGGCTGCTGTTTTCACAGCTAATTTCTCATGAGGGTAAAATTAGGCTAGCAGGCCAGCTGAATATCTAAAGGACATTTCTGGATTGCTTCCCTTAAGCTTGACTGTATTACGATAGGTCCCATAACTGTTCCCAACTATGACTGACAAAATGCAAGCTAGATTATAATTTATCCTTTTGCTGAAGCTATTGCCAAGTGTGTGTGTGTGTGTGTGTGTGTGTGTGTGAGAGAGAGAGAGAGAGAGAGAGAGAGAGAGAAATGTCTTGATCATAGTAATGTGTGTAACCCTCACAGCTCTCATAAAATGCCCTTTTCTAAGGCTAAGCTGCTATATAATACATATTGTTCAAAAATATAAAGAACTGCTTTTGCCCCAGCCATTGTTTTTCTGCAAAGCTTCTTATGATTAGTTCCATTTATTTACTGATACTAACAGGAAATGAGTCAACTTGTCAACCATTTTTTTCAATAACTGAACTATTTGTGTTCCATATTTATATTTCTTCACACATTATTCATATAATAGGTTTAAATAACAAAGCCTGAAAATACCTCAAGGCTACTTTGATATTTATACAAACTATGGTGCATGTAACTGAAAGAAACATGGTTATATGCAGTTAAATGCCAGAGTATTCATTGCTAGTCATTATCAAGTTCAATTAGAGGAATCAAGGCAAACTCTTCTTAATTTGAATCAGAAAAAAAAACTCTGTCATTGTAAGAAGATCTTTCTGTAATATATTTAGGGACTGCAGAGAGTTTAATGCAGCCTTGGCACAACAATGTTGGGAGAGGGGGCGGTATATAAATCAAATTAAATAAATAAATAAATAAATAAATAAATAAATAAATAAATAAATAAATAAATAAATAAATAAATAAATAAATAAATGTAAATATAGGTTAGATTCTCCGAAGATTAAAATATTGCATTGATATGGATGTTGCTTAGCTTTTGTTTATCCCCTCAGTGATAGAAATGGCAAGTCAGCTGGACCCAGTTCAGTCCTCACTATGGGGAAAAATTCAAGAAATCTTTTCCATAGACTTACTCAACTTATAGGCCATAGAGGGCCAGGGTAAGAAAGCAGCTGTATCACATAATGGGACAAATAACTGCCAATAACTCAGGCAGGAAACTAATTCCACATACACAATGTCTAACAATAATATTCTTAGACTTTGCAGTGTATTCTGTTGGGGGTAGGGAACTGATTGTGTTTATTTTTAATTACTTGGGAAAGAATGTGAAATTGTCAATATGTCTGCACTCTAATTTGATTGATTACACTGTAAAAATAAAGTCAGTTATAAAATGCATTGCCTGCCTGCTTTTGAGAAGACAATGGATAATTTAATCTTCCCTAACCTGCTTTTCATATTTAGCCTTTGGTTTCCAGGTCTATTAAGAACATTTATTGTTTCAAAATGTTAGTATGAATAAATAATGAGATGTAAAAGAATACTGAGCACTGTGTAATAACATTACAAAAGTCAGTGGCATGATCTCATCTGGAAAATAGTAATCCATTTTTCACCTGTAATTCAGGGGCTTATTGTTAGAGGTCACTGAAATATTACCAACATTGATTAGAGGCATCTTAAATAGGTGGCAGTACATTGTTTATAACTCCTGGTTGAGAACCAGCAATATAGCAAGGTAACTATAAATGAGAGATTCTTGATTTCATAGAATTGCATTAATATGTTTCTAATAAAACTGGGTGAGCCAAGGAGGCACTGGGGGCCCTCAGTAGTAAATCTTCCAAGGGTTGTGATAATAGCAGTAGCAATAGCACGTAGACTTATATACAACTTCATGGTGCTTTACAGCCCTCTCTAAGTGATTTACAGAGTCAACATATTTCCCCCAACAATTTGGATCTTCATTTTACCCATCTTGGAAGAATGGAAGGCTGAGTCAACCTTGAGCCTGGTGAGATTCAATCTGCCAAACTACAGGCAGCTGGCAGTCAACAGAAGTCCCCTGCAGCATGGTGCCATTGTGACTCTAATGGTGCATGTATTACTTTCAATATTGGCTGCAGACAACCAAGACTGCTTGGACCGTCACATGCAGCCCACAAGTCATATGTTGTGTAGCCTTTAATGATATAGAAGACTGTAATGTGGGGACAAGAAGAGCACATGATTCAAAAGAATAGGAATTAAAATATGAAAAATAAAAATGTGTTTATGGATACTATAGATCCTCTTTGTCCTCATTGTCCTCTCATCTCCAGATTAACCAGCAGGTGTTTCTTTTTTTCTTCTTTTTTGTCCAATTTCTTATTTTTTTTACTATGTAAGTTTAAGTGTCCATCCATTTGACTAGAGTACTTCGTTTTGTTGCAGGTTAATCCCAGCATTTACTTACACACACACACACACACACACACATGAATAGAGACAAGAATATGAAAAAATAGGCAAGGTGTAATGAAAAAAAAAAAAGCAAAGAGGTTGTACAGTTGCCATTGTGGGGAGAATCTCTGGGATAAAAAGAAAGAATGAATTGCCTGGAATGATGTTCCAAATAATATCTATGTTGGCATTCAAACAATGGCAGAAATATATATTTAGATTTGTGTGGCAAAGGAAAAACCCTAGTGTTAAAATATACAGCCCCCCAAAACTAAAAACAAAAACAAGGAAGATTGGGATTTTCTGACTCAACATTGTTTTGTACAGCATGCTGTTTTGTTTGGATTAAACAGTAGATGCTCTAAGAAATGAAAAGAATTTTAGAATTAGAAAAACACAATATGTGGTTTGGATGGTATAGCAATCTATGGTATCATACAGCTAGATTGATGTAGATTTCAAAAATTAAATTAAAAGTGACATATTGACAATAATGAATAGATATAAAACCAGACTTAACTTGAAAAGCCTTTATGAGTCTCAGTACAAGAAGCATTTTATAAGGGAAAAAAGGGCTGGTAAAGAAAAATGATTAAAATAGAGTAGTTAGAACAAAAACATGGAAAATATAAGATGAAATCAGGAGAACTGACTACATACATAGGATTTAGTTTTCAGTGGTTTTCATATGCACAGTTGCAGAAAAAATATTCTTGTTCACTTTTTTTTCTTCAGCTTAAAGTGACATACAGCTGTCTGTGCTGGACTACTGGTTTCTCCAAATAAATGTTCTGTAGTTTGTTCTTGTGCTTTACGTACAGTTAAGAGCAAAGTATGACTGTATTGAAAAAAGAGCATTTGTTGTAGAGAGACATTTTCACCTTCTGATAAATTGAAAATAATGCTTGAATCATGACAATGTCAATTGTCCAGTGACAATTCCAGTTTATGTGGTGGTAATCCAAACAGTTCAATTGAATCAAGGGATTCTGTTGGAAAATGAGTAGTGTTAGCTCCTTCACTACTGCATTGAAGGAACAATATTTTTTTCATCATTCAGGGAAGCATCTCATGCATGTGGAATACATATGTCATTTGCATATGATGTGTCTCTATAACTTGTGTAAGGTTTTGCATAAAGACTGCACCTGTGCCTGAGATTTGAAGATGTATGTTTTCCCTATGCACAGGAATAGTAACACATTTTAATGAAAAACTTCCAGGCAGATGAGTTTATTGTGAATGCCTGGGAAGCTGTTTGGCAGAATTCTGACTGAAAATGTAACAAAAAAAAGTGTCAATGAGTAATATTTGTAGAGCAGTTTTATGTTAGGCAAGGATGTGAAAACCAGATTTACTCTTTAGCAAGAATTTGAGAAAAAATAGTGTGTATTTCTTTATTGACGGAAACTTTGTAATAAAGCGAATAGATTTGATTATGGATTGTACAGCATGAATATGAAAATTGTTTGCTGAATCTGATAAGAGAGGTATATGATGGGGGAAAAACTTGTGTGAGAATAAATGGAATGCATAGTAAATGGTTAAGCATTGACAGCGGATAAGACAAGCATGTACAATGTCTCGGTTGTTTAATATATTTATGGATAAATGTTTAAGCAATGATTGTAAAGAAGTTAGAAATGCAGGTGTAATTTGGGGATATCAATATATATGTTTTACTATGCATCTGATGGATGGATGGATGTCTCTCTCTCTCTCTCTCTCTGTGTGTGTGTGTGTGTGTGTGTGTGTGTGTGTGTGTGTGTCCAGTGTATATATGTATATGTATAGTGTATATATGTACATGGTATAGATCTGAAAATTAATGTATCAAGGACCAGAGTGGACACACTTCACAGGGAAGTAGAAACTTTGTGTATAGTACTGTGTTTCTTCATACTTCACTATAGAAAAATGTAGTTAGAAGTCAAAGGAGAAATAGAGTGAAAATGAGGTATTTGAGAAGCCTGAGTGGTAAGAAAAGATAAAGAGTCATGAATGTATGAATGCTTAGTGAAAGTCAATTCATTTAAAAAGCTGTATTTTTAGTATAGAATTATATTTAGTATAGCAAGAACAAAAATAGAGTAAAATTCTACAAAATAATATATATGAAGGAAGATTGAATGATTGAAAGTACAGGATAGACTGAGAATGGTGATTGAATGGAGACTAAACAAATGGCAACATGAAATTATGATTTCTAAAAACAGCAACGTATAGACAGATGAAGTAAATGGCATTGGTGTGAACTATTTTTAGCTTAAAAAAACCCCTTTAATTTCTTTGGTTTATTATTTCTTACTCCTTTTCTGGATCCCATAATTTTTGTTGTTGTTAGTTGCAAAGTTATGTCCAACTCATTGCAACTGCATGGACAACATTCCTTCAGACCTTCCTGTCCTCTGCCATCCCCCGGAGTCCATTTAAGATTACGCCAACTATTTCAGTGACTCCATCCAGCCACCTTATTCTCTGCCATCCCCTTCTTCTTTTGCTTTCAGTTGTTCTCATCATTAGGCTCTTCTCTAGTGAGTCCTTCCTTCTAATTAGGTAGCCAAAGTATTTGAGTTTCATCTTCAGAATCTGGCCTTCTAAAGAGCAGTCAGGGTTGATCTTCTCTAGGACTGATTGGTTTGTTCACCTTGCAGTCCAAGGGACTCCCAGGAGTTTTCTCTAGCACTATAGTTCAAAGGCCTCAATTCTTTGGTGCTCAGACTTCCTTATGGCCCAACTTTCGCAGCCATACATTGCAACTGGGAAAATGATAGCTTTGACTATCCCCACTTTTGTTGGCCAGGTGATGTCTTTGGTTTTTAGAATTCTGTCTAGCTTTGCCATGGCTTTCCTCCCCATAACTACTTATCCCAAATTGAATGTGTTTGTACAAATATATGTATTATTTATAATTGTAATTATCCTACTCCTTAATCCTGCAAGTAAGTTTAATCATTATTTTTTTGTTATTTTTTTTCAGCTTGCTTTATATACTCACTCCCTGCACATGTTTTTCATTACATTTTTATATGCACTATCCTTTAGAGTTAACTTTGCACAGTATTTTGTTCCACACTGTCTCCTTTCTATCAGCATGTAATATAAGTGCCTTGGCACTCTTACACAGTTAGTAATCATATTTTACAGCCATCACAATTCCCTTAAGAGCACCTAAATTTTATATCCTGAGCTCACACAGCATACCATTCTTCATTTCACCAAATTTTCAGTTTGATATTGTGTCTCGCTGTCAGTAAAAAGATGTGTCCTGATCTTGAACTGATACACATGAAGGCTGATCACTGGAAAACACCACAAATTACATTGCATGGTTTTCCCATTGTAAAATTTGTGCTCAAGAAAGCTCTGTTTGCTTTCTTTTGGTTGTTGTTCCATTTTGCTTCGTTATAATACATAATTCAGTTATAATTTTGTTTTGGCAAACTCGGCTGCAGTGGTAGAAAGAAATAAACAATATCTAGTTTCATAGCTTCAATAGTCCACTCGTAGCACACGGACAACAGTCTGTTTTTATTCACAGTGGATTATCTTATTACAGCTATACTTCCTGCAGCATTTCAATGGATGCTAGTTATTCCCATTGTTTTTATGGTAGAAAGATATTGATGTTATTCTTTTTTTTTTCATTAAATACATTTTATTGTGTTGACTAAAAATTAGTATATGACAAGATTAGTACAAAATATGACAAAATAACACGAACACACACACATAAATGTTGAACATGAATGAGAGTGCATGCATATATATCCACATCATTGCTAATACATTGTATTGTTGATTTTAGGGGAAAATAAAGCAAGTGATTCATTGTCAGTGTTTTCTGCATGGAAAATACTATCTTCTCAAGTATGTTTTACTGTATTTCTAAATATTTTTGGTTCTAAAAAAATTCCCAAGCTTCAGCTATTTTTAAAAAATATTTTAAATAAATAAACAGGATATAGCAGTGTACATTACTAAAGGAATTGCTATTAGATGTAGGTTTGTTTTTTTTTTTTTTTACCCACCAACAGGGTGCAGGATGTATGTGGAATGTAAATGTTTATTTCCTTACATTTTTAAAGGTTGTTTTCCACTTTGTAAAAGTGGTCTGCATCATGTCTGTTAGATAAAATAACAGTGATAGTGACTACAGTTGTGGAAAGTCTTTGTTCACACATTCAAAAATCAATGTTTTCACTTTCCTCCTTTAAAGGAGTGAACAAATGATGATGGATGGATGAAAGGAAGGAAGGAAGGAAGGAAGGAAGGAAGGAAGGAAGGAAGGAAGGAAGGAAGGAAGGAAGGAAGGAAGGAAGGAAGGTAGGTTGTTCTGTTAGGAAATTTCTCCTTAATTCCATTGTTAAATGATCATTTTGTGAATTAAGAACAATAAAGGGGCCCAAAAGATTGGGCAGAGTACTAAATTCAATTACTTTTAAATAAGCTTTCAATATGTACACTTGCAGTGTTAAGTGGTTTGATTTTAAATTTGTAGAGTTTCACTATAGGTGGAAAATTGATTCATTTCTTAAATTGGGAGAATGTAATTAAATAGCAGAGGATTCACCAGAAGATAATGAGGAATAAATAGCTACTGGAATATTTTCATATAAACTGCTGAAAGTTTTAAAATAAATGAGACTTTAACAATGGGTGTTTAATCAGAAAATGGTGTAAATTTCACATGAGTGTAGAATTTAAACAAATATCTTTAGTAACAGAGTTGCTCATTTGGGAATCATTGATGAATGTAATTTGCAGATTGGTCTGTTTCTACTTCTCTGTATATAAATTTACCTATTGCAATTTATAAGGTGAGAAAAAATAATCTGAGAATTTAACATGTATCAATTTGTCTTGAAACAACAATCTTCATATGTTCCATTTTAACTCTTAGGTATGCGATGAAGCAAAATATAAAATTATATAGTACGAGAAAGGAACAATTGGGCAACTAATTTAGGATAGAAATCGGGGTTTAGAAAAATCATTATTCCAATCTCTGAAAATTATACAGAATTAAATGTTTAAACTGTTGGTTACTTCATAGTCATCCAGTCACAATAATATTCCACACTTTACACTGTCATCACACAAAGAAATGGGAAAGCAATTATGAACTGAAGATAGTTCTGATAAAAGCAGAGCTGATGATTGGAGTGAAATGAAGAGTTGGTGAGCTCATAATTCCTCTCCTGACAAGGAAAGGACCTGGGATCATCCGTAAGTGTTTCATACAGTTTTTCTTTGTAATGAGACTGCACGACAATGTTCTCAAACAAGTTTAGAATTCTAGAATGTGAGGGAAAATCATCTTCACTCAAACCACAGCTAGTGCCATTGACAGAACCCTGGGTTTGCATATCTTCTTTTCTAAACATTTTCAGAAATTTTTTATTATAAAATGCGACAAAACTCACATAACTATTTTAGCAAAACTGAATTGGGACTCAACTGTAGTCCTAACTCAAGGATTGCCCATATTTTAAAATACCTTAGCGCAAAACAGGGGAATACCAATTAGATGAATGACAAGTTTCTTTCCAATCCAAAGGACCTACACAAGCTGGCTGACACCTGTTGGTATACCCATGGCAACTTGGGAATTATAGTAAAAAGAACTTGGAAGAGACTCCTAAGTTTAAGTGCAATGCTTACCAGTTCTTATAGTCAATGCTTAAAAGTTCAAGCTATTACCTGACAGGCCTAAGAAGTATGTTTTGTTTTACTTGAGTGGATTAATTTCTTACATTTACTCTTATCCTGTCATCAAGGTCCCTTCCAACTCTGTTATTCTGTTATCTGAACACTCATTTCTAACCCATTTGTCAATGGCCACCATCCCTTAATCCAGTGATGGGATTCAAATAATTTAACAACTGGTTCTCTGTCCTAATGACCAGCTGAACCAGCAGTTCTCCTCAGTATAGAATCCATTTCGGTTACAACTATAATTTATTTTGTCTCAAAACAAAGCAATGGGCAGCTTGTGGAAAATCAGAATTAAAAGATTCATAGTTTGAAAACTGCCACAATTTCCTCAAAACCTAGTATGATACCTCCTCCTGGTATCATATCAATACATGGTATCATATCAATACATGATATCTCATCAATACAGGTATCACACCATTCTGACAAATATATAGTTATCACTTTAAAAAAAAAGAAAAGAAAAATCTTATTTAGTAGATTGTAAATCTTCTTTAGTAAATATTGATTTCTAGATTGATCAAATAAAACTCAACAATAAGGAACACCCATTGGGTTATCTTGTTGTGAGAAGAATAAGGCATTTTTTGCACAAGCCTAGTATTTGTCATAATTTGTCACAAGTCATAATCAGCCATTTGATCATATTATCTCTTTTTCATTTAGCTAAATAAATATTATTGCTAAGCAACTAGAGAAAAGACATAAGAATCCAGCCATTCCAGAACACTTATTTCTTGTTCATAACATCATTTGATATTTTCTTCTATTACTGATTCTCATTTAACAAATGGACAATTATATTTAAAAAGCACTAAAGAAGCTTATGACTCATGCCACTTTCAGGGTCCCTCTTGGCTATGTGTTTGTGATTTTTTTTAGGTGAATTTCAGCAACTCCTCTCATAATCATAGGTGCTTGTTAACAATTTCAAAATTACAAAAGAAAAAGTACAAGTAACAATGAGTCGTAACTACTTTGTGGTATATGTGAAAGATATGGATGGAAAGTGGAAATTTAGGAACAAATACCACAGAGCACACGTACAGTAGATCTGCTGAAAAGGAACAGATGTTTAGATTAAAAACTGAAACATTCATCATTTTTTGTATCTTTATTTCCATTTTCATTTTTAGTCTCTGACTTTCATCAATTAGTTCCTTCGGAATTATAGCTCTCATTAAGATCAGAAATAAAGCCTTATTTGCTTCTACTTTCTATACAATGAAAGTAAGTTGACCTCTAGTAAAATAACATTGTCAAATAATTAAAGATTCATTCCTAAATACTTCTGAAAGATGGAAGCTTTTTTTTCGTCTTCAATTATTAATCTTGTTTTAGTTCAACAGCTCACAATAGCAAATATCTTCTTTAATTAGTAAATTAAAAGAGGTTTTCAAAACGCCTTATCTTTTTAGCTTTATTATCCCATCTGTGCATGTATTGAAAAGAGCTAAGATATGTATAATGCTAATTAATTTTGTACCACACTAGAGCTGTTAAGCTAGGTATTCAAATCCTCCACCCAATTCAAATGCATCCTGAAGCTTAAAGTTATTATTGCTAATTAGTATTTTAATTTACTTTAATTTAATTAAGCTATATTTAATTCAGTTACATGAAGACACTCAAGCAGACTGTGAAAATACATATGATAATAACAGCCAGGAATTTAGGAAAAATATTGTGTTACAAATGCTCTTTTATTACATATAGATTTACAGATGGATAACAAGTCCTTAAATTTACAGCTACCTTCTTTAGCAGCTACCTGTTCTGAAGCATAAATAAAAACAGATAATCAAAGTAATAACGAAGGTTACATTTACATATAAAATATTATTTCTGGGTAAACCTAGGTGATACATAGAGCTCAGCCTTTTATTTATGCAGAAAATGGCAAGCTTTTGTAATAACGTATTTTGAAAAAATCAAAATAAAGATTTTGCTTGAATAACAATTGTGATATTTGGAAGCATGCCTATTAAACTTCTTTGGTGCAATTTCTTTAAACCAATACATCTGCATCTTCCATTCCTGTAATGCAAGGAATATTTCATCTTATGAAGAAGTATAGATTGTTTTTATTCTTTTCCTCTTTTCTTAAGAGAAAAGTTTCTGGTGTTAGTTGTTCCAAAATACACGGTTTGCCTTCTAACTATACAGGAGTCAATCTGTTGTTTCATGTCAATTGGATTTTCAACATCATTGCAATGGAAGCAAGACTGAACATATGTAAACTGTGATTAAGCTAAGGTAGCTCAATTTAATGATGAGTCAAGAAACACACATCACAAAGTTGCCAATCAGGATATAAAACAGATTTAAAATCACTATTGATTTGGAATTTAATTTTTTGCTTTCTGTGATTGCTGGTATTTAGCAAAAGTCCTATTAAAACATCAGATTAGAAACAGTAGTCAATGGAATATCACATATGGCAGACATAAGAGACATAAGAATAAGAGTCAACTTTGCTTATTTTTAGAGTTATGCAGAAAAAAACTCCATCTCAAGTGATGATCAGAAGATCATTTTGAGAGACACTGTATCTCCAAGGAATAGGCAGCAGAACAATCTTTAGAGCTTGACTAGGTGCAATTATATAATATATATTATTTTATTTACCAGGGTAGCTGGAATGCAACATATTGAGATACATACTTGGATTTTTTATAGTTAATAGAAAGTTATTCTTTATTGAAGGGTAAATATGTAATGAGAGTCAGGTTGATGTGCTGGTTAAGGCTCAAGGTTATGAGTTCTACTTCCACATTAGGCACAAAGCCAGATAGTTGATCTTGGATCAGGCACTCTTTCTCTCAGTCCTAGTAAGGAATTAATGGCAATTCACTTCCTAAAATCTTGTCAAGAAAGTTGTGGAGACTTGTCTAGGTAGTTGCCAGGGAGTCAAGAATGACTTGAAGCCACACCTCCACTCTGCAAAAATGTAACATCTATATATTTTGTTGGTTCTGCCAGTGGGGGAAACAATCAAAAAGTGCTTAGAAAGATATTTATAATATCAAAGCTCTGAAGAATAGTTCATTTATTTATTATTATTATTTTTTAAAATACTGATATGATTTTCTGAAATCAGGATGAATTGTATATTTCTGCAATCTTATTTTTATGTTTACCAGGTAGATTCTATTATAACCTTTTTTTGTGGTAAATAGGCCAAATATTTTCTTAGGAGTTTGAATACCTTCCTATATTTTCATCCCTCTGAAATATTGAGTATCAAATATATGCAACAGATTTGAAGGTAGACTGTTAGACAACCAACAGGATTAAAAGTAATTTTTTGAATTATTTGTTTTGACAGAAACTCTACATTCTGCACATCAGAAAAAGAAGAACCAGTAGTCTGAGGTAACAATTTCTAATTTATTTGTTTCTGACAAGCAATATTGTTTTAGTAAGGCACTAAAATGGAAATTTTTGATATGGATAACAAATATGGCATTTTAGTTGATATTTATTTATTTAGCTTTATGATAAAATATGTGCTCTGAAAAAACATCAACTATTTATCTCAATGGAATTCTCAAAGCCCATCTTCTTTTTGAATTCTTCCCTTAATTCTTAATTCTCAGCACACACTTTATACACCTGTTTTCCAAGAAATTACTCAAATGTGAAGAATCTGTCTTCATATTTCTTACTTAACAAAAGAACCTATGCATTTTATTCATCAGCAGCAAAGAAAACCCTTTGCACACATGAGCTGCATACTGCGATTTAAATGGCTTACCTGCTGCACAGTGTTTCAGAACAATATTCCCCAGGTATTAAGCTGCTCATTTTGCTTCATCCAACCGAAGAAACTTTTCCACCCAAGGGTCTCCGAAGCAGCCTCTTGATAAGTCCACAGGAGCAACAATTAGCAGCTTCACTGTGTGTTCAATACCATAACCGCCTACTCGAAGGATTCCAGTTTTTTTTATTGCTGAAGTTCATTTTATTTTTCGTTCCATTATCTATCTTTCTTTCTTTCTTTCTTTCTTTCTTTCTTTCTTTCTTTCTTTCTTTCTTTCTTTCTTTCTTTCTTTCTT
>JANHFJ010007014.1:20983-33555 GCA_032468195.1 Cerberus rynchops | reverse complement strand
AACATGTATATTTTTCAGTGTCTAATTGTGCAATTTTGTTTACCATTTTATAAACTTACATTGAACCTGTTGCAAAAAAATAATTTGACCTTAGTGGCAAGCAAAGAAAATATGAAGTAGATCTGAAGCTGATTCTGAAATATGTACTTCCAGTATCTCAGAAAAGATAAATGCACCGTGTTCATTCAGTGCTATTCTGTTTGGTGAATCCGAGATCTGAATGACACCTCCCCCCCCCCCCACACACACACACTGAAGTTGTTTAATAGAGCTGTGAAGACCTGGCTCTTCACTCAGGCCTTTGGCAAGGCAGAATGAGACCCCTCACTTCATTCCATCTGTTCAGTCACACACTTGCCATATTCTGCTTTTATTGATGTTGTTTGATAGTGGTAAGTTGCTCTGAAAATTGTTGAAAATTACATAACTGGCATGAGTTCCTTTTTAAACTGTACCCAATTAGATTGACTCAGACTCAAGAGAGACATAAAAGCACTGGACCCTAGGAAGGTGGTTTGTTTATATCTCCCTATCAAGGTTGATGTTTTATTTTGTAAAAACAAACCTATAAAAGAGATAAGTGAGTGCTTTCTTTATTCTCTTCTAATGCTATCTCTGTACCATTACTATGATAATTACTATTACAATTACAATACTCTTATTATTCATATGACTATATTTATATCATATTCGACTCAATATACTTACTATACTCTTATCAATTACTATTACAATTACCTTTATATTAGGCTCTATATTATTACTAATATGCATCACTATTTCTTGAGCTTGTTCTAAATCCCCTTTCTGAGATTTCTTCTTTTTCTGTTAATTGCCAGCATGTAGAGCTCCTGCCCCCTTTTTAATGTTGTATTTATCTCACAGGGCTGCTGTATTTCTTTTCCTCTCTTTTGAACAGTCCACTCCTTCTGAAGGGAAAAAATATATACTTTCTTTCATTTGGCTGCTGTACAGTTTGCTGTACAGTTTGCTGGTGGCTGAAGAACTCCAAAATGCACGTCTCCTTCGTTTTTCTCCCACACCTGTGTCAAGGTTGCTGCTTTATTGGTAACTTTGCCGTGCTGACACTGGGGACAAAGCTCAAATAGAAGGGAATGAAGGAAGCCCAGGTGCATGCAATTTTGCTAAGCAGTTTGCTGTTCCACGATCACCAAATATTGGACCTTGGATGTTAGGTCCAAGAGTTTGGGACGTGATCACATTTTAAATGTCACAAAAATTATTGTAAGTTATTATAGTAAAATAAGGGCAGAGGGCAGGGGCATATTACACTTTCGCAGCAAAATCAACAGAATCATGTAGCTTTTAAAGACTAGCAAGTATAGCATTGCTTCAGCTGTTGTGGATCAAATCAGATCCATGGAAAAAAATTCTATGGGAGAATCTGCTGAATCCATGTAGAGCAGTGTTTCTCAACCTTGGCGACTTTTAAGATGTTTGGACTTCAACTCCCAGAATTCCCCAGCCAGCAAAGCAGAAGCTTATGATCAGGTCTGACTTTGATCCTGGGATACAATTGGCATTATAGTGAATAGTATATATATCAGAAAGAATTCTGTCTATATCCCAAGCAAGAACACCATAATTATTTATTTTTTATAACCCAAGGTAGTTAAAGAAATATAAACTCAATTTTTTTATCCATAGTTATAAATAATAATGCATTTACTTGCCTATTTGTTTCTCTCCTCTTCTGCTGACAATAGAGGGTTATCTAATGATTTGCTATTGTCCCTAAAACAAGAATTATTTAAAAAGTGAAAAGGCTTTCAAAGAGAAAATGTTAGTAAGTTTATCCTCTTTGCTATTTTTTCTCTTTTGCAGAGGATAGCTGCTCCTTAGTGAAGGAAAGAGATTCCTTCAATGATCAATTCTTCCCTAATCCCAGATGTTTGGAAGCTAACATGCTTCCCTACCATGTGGCTGTGGGACCTGTTTTGCAGAATAATATCATCCCTTTAAGGCATCTTCAGTTTGAATTTATGTTCTGTTCAAGAAACAAACTTCATCAGAATAGAAGCAGAGGTCCTGAAATGGCCTTTGGAAATGTGGGCAGCTCCTCATCATAGTTTTTTTTACCTGTCATGGTAAAATATTTTGTATTTCTACTTAACAGCAACCATGTTTTGAAAATGCCGTTGTATGCATGTGAAAATATTCACATTCTATGCAACTCTTGAGTTTTTCTTCACGCTTACATAATCCATGATGCATAAATGGCTAACTTCATGATTAGAGTGCTGAAGGGGTGGGGGACAGAATGCCCTTATTCAGATTTATTGTCTGTATTAGCTCTTTGTATCTGAGAAAAAGTAATCGTACTGAAGCTGTTTTGGAGTTGACCTATAGACAACCTTGGATCACATCTAGCATGTTCATAATCTAAGAATATATTGAGATGACATTTTTTATCTCTCATTATTTAACGATGGCCTTCAGATGAAGTCTAAATCATGCATTATACTTGTCACAGGAAGATCTTCAGGTATTCTCCTGAATTTGAACATGGGTAGAAGATGGAGCATGACTCCTAGTTCTACTTTAATCCTTTACTCTACTTGTTCATCTTCAGCCAGGAGTTCTACAGGGACACTGTCTTCTCTTTGAGTAATTTCTATGCAATGCTTTATTAGGGCATCAAAATGCATGTAGAGATTACTCATGTTTGAGAAATACAGATTAAATAAACCTTTAGAACACACACACCCAGCTGAATGTGTGGTCCTCAGGAGACTAGAAACAGGACATGAAGATATAAGCCCTATCTGACTTTCTATCTGGGGGAAATCCCTGAAAAAATTTATGAATGCTGCCAAAATCCAGATGTATAAATACCATAGAGGTGCTTAACAATACTTCCCACCTAAAGTGCTAGATTCAGGACTTGGACTCAAGTCCTTTTCATAGATTCTACAGAAAATTCATAAAGCGTAGCATGAATGAACCCTCCTTCATTTTGTCTTTTAAAAATATTAATTTTTACCTAAAGTGAAAGCAAGCATGCATTGCTTTTGGAGTTGATGCCTAGATTACTGTTCTTTTATGAGTGGAAAACCATCTTATCATGCTGTGCAGTTTGCAATATCTATGGTAGGTGCAAGCAAGTTTTTTTATCATCTACCTTGACTGGAATACTCCTATGGACATATAGACACACAATGGCCAATATTGTTCTGAACTACGATCTGAGGCGCAGTGTTCCATATAACTGAGCCATATATTTGCAATACCTCTGAAAAAAATTCAGATGAAGAGATTGATCTTTTTTTTTAAGTCTGCATTCTATGCACCCATTTCCCCCCCACCCACCCCAAATTTATTATTAAGTAACCTGTTCTCTTCTGTAAATCCTCCCACAATTCCCAGCTGGATTCCAGTTTTTTTGGCACTATGAAAAAGCCTGGAGGCTGTACATCTGTTCTGGGACTGACAAGTATGTCATGAGTGAACAAGCCCATAAATCTGGAGCGCTTGACTTAGCCCAGGCCAAAAAAAAAAGGTCTATTCCTTTGCAACACACAAAAATATTGTATTTCTTGGTTTTACTATGTACTTTATGCAGACTGGCAACCTGAATCTCACATGGATGCAGTGAATCATTGATTTATCTCCTTTCAGGATGAGTAATTCATGCATTAGCACAGTCTACATAAAGCTAAAGCTGAAAACAAATTGTCTTTTGAAAGTCTGCACCAATTTTCTGGATGGAGAAATTAAATGATTTTTCAAAATTTCTCTAGGGAAAGGAGAAATCTTCCAAAGATTATTCAAGGGCATTATTCATGACAATAGCATTGTTGTCAGCAACACCCAATAGGTGAAGTTCTCTTACACTGCATATCTCCCCTTGAATTTAATGTAATTGTCAGAAGAGAGATGGAGCAATGTTCACAATCCTCATAGCCATTTCATGAGTAAATATTTATTTATTTCTTTTATTAATCAAATTAATATAGCAGTAATTAATATACAATAATCTTCATAAATTAGTTAGATAAGGGAACAGGAGGGGAACTCGTCAAATCTGCAGATGACACTAACACAACTTCAGGATTAAAAAAGATTATGACAGACTTGAACAATGGACTCTATCCAACATAATGCATTTTTTTATTCTGATATACACACATGCATATGTATATGTACATATACACATTCACACACATATACATATACACATATGCTTACACCTACCCCTGCATATACATACATACATAGAGGTTAGAATGCAGTATGGCAGGCTTGTGCTGGTTGTGGTTAAATAGTTCAGCAATTAAACTATCCCCTTAAGGAATTGACTTCTGGGAAATGTAGTTCTATACCATGTGATCGCATTGGTGTTTCTAATTGGCCAGTGGGGCTTTTAAAATTGTAGTCTTGCCAGGATCCTCTCTCCTTTCAAGGCAAGAGCCATTTTTATTCTCACAACACTGCATGAAAAGTACCTCTTTTCACCTATACAAAAAGGAACAGACTTTATATACCTCAGAAGAATCCCTTCAATAATTGTAAGTTGTTGATTGAGAACCTGAAGAAAAATAAAATAATCTATAATTATACCTTTTCTGTAGAGTTTAACTCCTGTGATAAGCAGTCTGTGCGCTTGAAACAGAACAAGGTTGAATCTGCCCACTGCTAGGACTTCAGTCCTGACAGGCTCAAGGTTGACTAAGCCTTCCATCCTTCTAGGGTCAGTGAAATGAGGGCTCAGATTGTTGAATGCAATATGCTAATGCTGTAAACCTCTTAGAGAGTGTCATAAATCACCGTGAAGTGATATATAAGTCTAAGTGCAATTACAATCTGTGTGTATGTGTGTACATGTAAGTATGTATGTAAAATTGTTTCCTTTCTTAACATATTGTGGTATCTTCCAGATTTCCTCCGAAGACATTGATATATACACGTTAATGTATATAAATGAAGCAGGTGCCCTGGTCCTTTTCCATGCTAGCATTGACCTTCCAGATGTCCACAGTGCTAGCATACTGAATAGCAGAGTTGTGCAGTGCAGCTTAGCATGGGCCTAGGAAGATACACATCATTTCCAGAAATGGAAAATTCCTGCTTGAAATTCTGTATTGCTCAGCCTAGCAATACCTCAGAGATGGACAGATAGTCTATAACTGTAAAGACATATTTTCATATACCCTATTATTTGTTTCATTGCTATTCTTCTGAACATACCATGCAAAAGAAGTAATTATATCTCTTGTGTAATATCCATGACATGTCCTGGTCAAAAAACAATACTAATTAGCAAACACAGAGGGAAACACTTCCATGTGGCACTAATTCTATGCAGTAGACTTTCCCAAGTTGATAGCATACAGCAAGTCTTTTAAATGGAATTCTCACTGGTCCAAGTCAATGGTAAAAAAAATTATGGAAGTTGTGGAAGTTGTCATGTCACACAAAACAGCCACACCAAAACCAATGAACTGTATATGAAGAGAAAAAAATTAATTGACTTTGAAGTAAAATACAACTATCTCAAAATCATAATAAAATTGTCTTTGTTACCAAGGTATCAGCAACAAGCAAGAATTAAATCATGTTTTTAAAAAAAACTGCTTGGATAACTTACTTTAAATTATTTGTGAAACAAACATTCTAAACAGCTTATTTAAAAATTAACATAATGTCATGAGTTTTTTTTTTTCTTGTTGAAAATCAGTGTTTGAGCTATGGAAATCATGCCGTGTATCTGGTAATTACAGTTTTCCCTTGGTAACAACACTGATAAGTGACAATGACAATTACTTTAAAAAGCACCTATTAAATGGAGTTCTATTTGTTTGTTCATTTTCAGACAATAAATGCTTTAATAACCATTCAGTTTTCTTAAACATCAATGTCTGTAATCTATTTGCATACAGGCTCTCTTGCCCAAAAGCTCAGTGTACAATCCTTTTATGTGAATGTACCTAAACTTTAATCCACGCTTCTACTTCTTCAGCTAAATTTCATACAATCTGCCTTTTTTAATGTGTGTGTATACACACACACACACACACACACAATGTTACTATGGGATATAATTTATTTGTTTAAAAAGAAAAAGAATTTTGAGTAGATGATATTCCATATCAAATGCATCTTAATTGTTGAACATGAGATAGCATCTATATATATATTTTAATTCCATATTATGATATCTACCACTGAAACAATCTATTAGTTTGAGATAGTCCAGGCAAGAAGCAAAAACCATGACTTCCAACACTACTTTAATTGTACATTTTTAGTAACTAAATCTTCCAAGTCTGAAATTACAACTTTTTCTCGCATCTTTACAGACCAAGAAACTAGGGACCATCCTTTCTGAGATCTTTGGCATACCCCATTTATTTCTGCAGGCTCAACTGCCTCTTATCTGACTAATACTTAGTCTACAATTCCTCCTCCCACTCCTCCCCCTTCTCGTCCCAGGCCCACTCACAGGCCCTTGTAAATTCACTACCTAAACTTGTTAAATATGGAGATAGATTTTGAAAGAACTTTTTATTTTGCTTTTCACATTCCATTCACACACATGGCACTCACATCTAGTTCTTTAATCTTGCACATCAATGGATTGTCTAACTAGGACAAAGTATAGCTGATCTTAAATCTGCTCTCTGTCAAAGCTGCAGTTTTCTACAAATTAATCCATTTTATGGAGTTATTTGTTCAACTAGTGAAGCATCTCCAGCAATTTTCCTTACTGCAATTAAACGGTAGCCACCCTACCAGGAGTTCCTAATTTTATCAGTGTTTCTCTCATCAAAGCTATTGAGTTCACACCTTACAATACCGACTTCTTAATTTGGCAATCGTTTTTTCTTTTTGGGGCATCTCTATCTTCTCTGTTACTAATTTTCTCTGAATCTTCTCTGTTGCTGCTGCTACTACTACTAGTAGTAGTAGTCCCTCCATCAATGTAATAACTGCTACTCCAGGGCTGTGAGTTACACTAATTAGATGCCATGTAGATGAATTCATCTGGAGTTAAATTCAATGGAGGAAATCTGGCTTTCCAATTTTACATAAAAATAGAAGAAAAATATTGTTTAGGCTAGTATTTAATTAGCTATGAGGGATATATAGGTAGGGAATCATGTTATTTTATTGCGAAATCATCTTTCTGGTGAAATGAAACTTCCCTGGCTTCTCACAGCAATTAAAGGGTTTAATTAACAAAGGTAGATATTAGATAGGTATACTTTCTATTGGGCTTTTTTCAGATTAGCAAAGGAGGATGGTCTTGGATGCTTCAGAGGTAGGTATAGTTTATTTGCAGCTTTTTTTCTTCCTGCAGTTTCATCTTCCCTTGCCATCATCACTAATAAAACTGAAATATACTGTCCAAATATTTTCAAAAGAAAGTATCAAGAAGTCTGTGAATAAAAAAACCACAGGATTGAAGAAAGAAAGATAACTAGTCAAACACTGGAAATTATAAAGCAGATTTTGGCATTGGTTTAATGTTAACCCTTGCTCAGAACTTATCAGTGTTATATAATTGATATGCATATTCTAAGAAAACCGATAAATTTTTATGATACAATCTTGGTCTGTTAAATAATATCTACCAGTTTCAAATGGGAGATCCATAATTCATTTTAAATCCAATATCAGTATTTAGACCAGCCAATCAGTTACATATCTATACAGGTCACTTATGTAAGAATTCAATATCATATATGAATTAAATAGATAAGTAATTCTTGCTTTAAGGAAGATATAATCATATTAATGTTTCTCACCATCAACACAGTGAAGATAATCATTGTGGGTTTATATAGCGCATGGATGCAGCTCATTCAATCTGTAACAATAAAAGCAGATTAAGATTAAGAAGTCTAGCAGGGAGAAACAACCTTTTTTGTGGAATTAAAGATTGTGGACTGGAGTAGATAACATACTGTATGAATACTCAGCTGTGAGCCGTTGGATATTTTCCCGTCTGTTTATTGAGCTGCAGCAAATATGCTGCTTTCAAGGAAAGTTTCAGAATTAGAAGATATTTGGCTCTTTTCTCTTGGAGTCAGGTCAGTGTAATGGAAATAAGACAGAGATACTTCCCTCCTGTTTTGAATTTAGTCCTAGCATGAATGTCAACACTTTGCATTCAAAGAACCAAAGGCAATAAGAAATGGCTCTTATTTTAATATTCCTGGTGACTTGTCTCTAGGAAAATGAATATTATTAGAAGAAACTAACAAATCAATCACATAGCTGAGTAGTTAAAAAAAAAGAGAATAAATCTTGGCTGAAGATTTCCCTGCTTTAATGCCTACTGTGTGTGAGAGAAAGAGTTGCACACTTTGTTGTTGCTATTGGAGGAACACGGTCAACTAAACTATGAAAAATAAAATGAGCAGTTTGAAAAAAAAAAGATTGTGTCAACATGTTAATTAAAAAGGATAGTATTTCATAAAACCTGACACTTGAAAGGACTAGGAAAATAAAAGGTTCAAGATGCTGTACAACATTAATATTTCCTACTAGTAACACAGCTTCATAAAGTGGAAACTGCATGTATCTCTCAAACATTTGAGATTTATCTGATCGGAAAATAATCTGTAGTTTTATGTATGTCCCCTTGGAACTCTATCATTTCTCAGTATAAAAATGATGATGGTGTTATTATTCCAGAAGATTATCCAGGAAGTTTCACTGAAACTTTCAATAACACCCTGAAATAAGTGTTTTGAAACATATAATTCTGCTTGTCACTATCTGTATTTGCCTCGTAGACACTTTCTCTCGTCTCCTATGAAGTGCCAGATTTTTACCAGCCAGAAAGTGAGTAATTCTTTTGCACAATACTGACCTACTCTAGGGTTGGTAATCCTTATGAGGGTCAAAAGTCACATTTTGTTTTCAGGAGAAGTTTGCACTCAAAATGCTGCACATAGGCAAAAGGGGTAATATGAATGATTAAAACAAGAGAGAGAGAAAAGAAAAAGTATGTTCTGGATATATAAATAATTGACAGCAAACATGTCTTCTGGTTAGAAGAAGATACACTGTTGTACAGTTCATCTGTGGATACAGGAGCATTTTTGCAGTTCCAATCTGGAAGTGCAAAGTCTAGCACAATGGGGGCACTATTCATTAATTGGCTATATACTATACTACTCCATAGCTCTAGGGCTTATTCTGTGATGTAGCTCATCATTTTCTATCAGTATCTCAGTAAGGTAGTACCTAAAGATAAACTGCTGCGAAAATACCTGAGGCACCAGCAGACATAGCAGGAAGATCAAGCATGGAAGACAAGACCCTGAATGGGATTTATTTATTTATTTCAAAAATTTATTTATTTTCAAAAAATTTTATACCGCCCCCCCCTCCCAAGGGACTCGGGGCGGTGTACAACCATTTAAAACAGAACAGATAGAAATGTTAAAATATGATTAAAAAGATTAAATCGAGGGCTCAAATATAAAAGTTAAATTTTTTAAAAAAATTTAAAATTTAGATAATTAAATTTAAAAAAATTAAAAAAAAAAAACCCGTTAAGTGTTAGGCCAGACCAGCTTGCTGAAATAAATGGGATCTACCATTGACAGATAGCTGAACTGATTGATATGGAGAAATCCTACTGGTGGCTGGAAAGATCTGGATTGAAAGACAACACTGAAATACTGACAGATACTGACTAGGCAAAAACAGCTATTAAGCAGAAGATCTATAGAAACAAGGGTCTACTGCACTAGACAGACAGGTCCTGAGCTGCAAGCTATACATAGAGGCCTCAGAGACAAGCCAACACATAGAGTAGTGGCAAGATATCAGATGCAGGAGATGGCCTCCTAAAGCCAGAAAGGAGATTCCACAAAAGGACATGGAGAATAAAAAGCTAAGACACTGTGTCTATGGAAAGTCTTAGTCATCCAGGTCATAGTTGTCCCAAAGGTGCATTCATTTCCTCCTTCAGAACTGAAGAAGCTTTTTGGACGAGAAGCAAAATGTCTTCAAGAAAAAAACAAAGAAAGCCCAATCGCCTCTTGAAAAAGTACCTTTGGGACTAATATATTGTGGGGTTTCCAAATCCAGATTGACAGGCAGGTAACTGGCCAATCAACCAGATATTTGGTGGGAGATAAGTAGCAGAAGAGAAAAAGTGATAGATGTAGTCAAGTGATAGCAGCATCAGGAAGAAGGACTATAAGAAACTGGAGAAATACTAGGGTCTTGTGCTGGTTGGGGGGAAATAGTACAGCAATTAAGAACTATCCCCTTAAGGGATTGACTTCTGGGAATTCTAGTTTTATGTCATGTGACCGCATTGGTGTTTCTAATTGGCCAGTGGGGCTTTTCAAATGGTAATCTTGCCGGGATCCTTTCCCCCCTCAAGGCAGGGGCCATTTTAATATCACAAACCACATGGAAAGCATTTCCTTTCACCTATATGAAAAGGAACCGACTTTATATGCCTCAGAAGAATCCCTTCAGTAACTGTAAATTGTTGATTGAGAATACTGGAGAAATAAAGTAATCTATAATTATCCCTTTTCGGTTGAATTTAACTACCTGTGATAAGCAGTCTGTGCACTTGAAACAGAACAGGTTTGAAGGAAGAACTAGAAAGGATGTGGAAAAATAAAGGCCAAAGTAGTTCCCGTTGGTAATAGGAGAAGTCAGGACTGTGACTCCTGAGCTGGGGGAGGACCTGAGATTGAGGAAGGTCCAAAAGGACAAAAAAGGCATTTTTATTTATTTATGAAAATCTAATTTCACAACAAATGATGTCAGCTATCTTTTTCCTCTGTGTCTTATTTATTCCTTCCAATCATTTGTGGAATATGTGTATTCTTGTGGTCCTTATTCAACACAGTCTAATCTATCACCTAAATGTACAAAAAAACCTACATGCCTATCAATATATAACCATACTTGATTCTTTTCATCAGGCAAAGCATTAAAAAGATGTCATTTAAAGACAGATTGTCTCCAAAGTAATTCTGAAATTTAATTACATAAAACATTTATTCCTACTTTTTTTGAACATGTATTTATTTATTTGGTAATGTCCCACCCACATCCCGTAAATTAGTTCTTTAAAACAACAAGCCTATATTTGTATAGTTTGTATGGTTTTTATTTTTTTAAACTAGCCACTACTAAAATTATGTGAAAAAATAAATGTATATTCTGTGCATTATATACATTTCCCCACAGTAATGGGGAATGAGGAAAAACTCATTTGGAAAATTGCATAAATCAGGCAAAATGAAGTATCATTACTATATGGAATTTGTTTTCTATTATAGAAGCAAAGATCAATACAGGAAAAGAAATACTGGTAAAAAAGATAATTTGAGGGAAACCACATTTGGCAACTCCATTCATATTTAATTGAAATCACGTTGCCATAACATGTCAGTAGATGGCAGCATCTGGTTGTCTTTGCATGGGCTCAAGGCTTAAGGTCTGTTTATTATCTGAAAGGATACCCTATCAAAATTGTAAACTATAATTGACAATGAAGAAGTGGTATATACTGTAGTGTTGGTATTGTATAACTTACTATCAACAGTGAAGAACAAACAGTCAAGAAATGTTTTATATTCCTTTATAGCAGGGGTGTCAACTTGAATTTCATTGAGGGCCACACCAGGATTGTGTTTGACCTTAGTGTGGATACGGCCAGCTTGACATCACTTGTGTCGGGGTGCCTGGAGCCCAAACACTGCCAGTGAAAATGGGCTTCCAAGCTCCATTTTCAGTGAGGATGACTTCTTACAACCCTCTGCTAGTTAAAATGGATCTCTTTTTTCACTGGCAGAGGCACCATGGGCCAGTCCTTCACTGTTTTCAGGGTGACCCCACAGGCCAGATCTAAGCACCCCGCAGGCCACATCCTAAGATTTGGTAAGGTAGCAATAATAGCTTTGGAAAAAGTATTCAGTTCTGACATCTCTCTACCAAACATAAGAAATGAATCAGTCACACTATAGTGGGAAGTCAAAGCACTTCACAGAAGAATAGAGTGGCAAGTTCAGGTACCATTGCCAAAAAAACTGCATAGGTACATTCATGAAGAAATGAGAAATAGGATCTGTTATGATGCAACCACCAGACAAAAAGAAAAACATGTTAAGATTGAGAATATGCAGGCCAGAAATGTTACCGAGCCTAAAATTTTTGTGTTTAGTTAAATTGCTATCATTTTCTGCTTGTTTGTCTCTTTCAATTAACCCAGCAAAAGTATTATAGGTAGTCATTTGATAGCTAAGTTTGGCTAATTTCTTTGAAAGCTCTCATTATTCTTTTTTTTTTTTTTATTTCATCTTAGGTGCCACTTTTTTTCCTAGCTGTGCTTTTATTGGCATATGCCCTGAAAGAACTTGATCATGGCTGTACCTAAAAATTAAAATGTGATTTCTGTAAAACTGCTTGTGAAACAGATCAGAAAGATGGTACATTTATGTTTCTATATTAGTATTTTTTTTTACTGACTTCCGATTCTCTGTCATGCCTGGATCAAGGATTGGAGCCTTACCCAGTGGTGGGATTCAGACGGTTTGCACTGGTTCAAGTGAACCAGTTGTTAAATT
>JANHFJ010007013.1:43966-54202 GCA_032468195.1 Cerberus rynchops | reverse complement strand
GTCCACCTGGTCTCCTGCACACATAGTATATCTACCTTCCTTCTCTCCATCATCTGCCAGCTGCCTTTCTTTCCTTGTTATTGTGCCAACATTAAGAGTCCCTATTTTCAGACCTATACTCCTGCCTTTCCTCTTCTCTGTTTATGAATTCTTCTGCCTCCTCTCCTTCTTTGTACCAACAATAGTCCAATTTCTGTCAGCTCCCTGTAGATCAACAGCAGTGGTGCAGGCATTGTTAACCCGGGCCTTGAATCATCTTGTATAGAATTAACATTGATGATTTGCATGTTTAAATTTGGGATGTCTTTACACTGTATGCCCTTCCTGATGTAACCCTCACTAATTGTCCAGGCTTGGGACCAGCACAGAAGTCACTGGCTTGCAACCCCTGTTCCTAGACTTTTGCCTATAAAAACTGAAAATCCCAAATGTTAAACAGCATGCATATAGTGTGCATATAGTTCCATGAATGGAGTTTTAAAGATTTGAAAAGCAAAAATCATCAATTATCACAATCTCCATCAATGGGTGTCCAAACATTAGTTTCTACAATCTCCCAGTGAGGCAATGAGATGATTCTGTGGTTTCTGATGAGAAACACAATTGTGACCCATAATGTAATTATTTGGTTTTTGACTTGTAGAAATCCAAGCATACTTTATGATTTTGTGCAAGAGGCAGTCAGGTGCTACACAAATAGTCACATACCTCACATCAACACAATTAGAATTATTTGTGGTTGACCAACAATGTATCTGCAAACTAGTTCTTACTTCTAACATCCTGCAGTAAATTACTATGTGATATATAGTATCTGTTTTCATCATACACTACAAATTCATCATGAAAACTCAAAACCTATGCTTTTTTAATGTGTGCAATGTGAATCTAATCAATTATAATTTATCTCATAAGCCACAATAAAATCATGGCAGGACATAATGTGTGGAAGCACCAAACATATCAGTTGTTAATTTTAATCTTTAATCGAGCAGCACAATTTCAGAAAGTTTTATGGAACAGCAGTTTTCAATATAATTTAGGTATGTATTTTGGAGTTAATGTCCACAAGTTGCAAAAGGAACGGTTAAATTCTCACTGTGAATCTTCTTTACATTTGTTAGACTACCTATGCTTTGGACACAGCCACATCGAACGTACTCTCAGCCTTCTGTTGAATAAGCAAGGCTAATAAAATATATGCATTCCTGAGAAAATAACTGAGGCTGTTTTTGCGGGGTGGGGCTGGGTGGGAGGATGACAGGGAACACCCTACCTGTTGTACATTTTGTCTTTAAAAAAAACATTTAAACAGGATCAGTACTGATTAGTATTGGATGAGAGTACCAGGACAATAGGTTAGAGTGGAACATTTAAACATGGCAAGTCTTATTGTTTCTAAGAAATACATGAATATACTCTTGAGGCCACCAAGATCTTCAAAAAGATCTTTTATTCTGCTTGAAAAGCAAAAAACATTTTTAAGGCAAATATGCATTAGGCGGTGAACTTGTTTTTTTCCCATGGCTGTATCATGCTAATGTTCTTAAATTAACCCAGATTTATTTGGACTGTGATCCATTATTCAGTTATCCAGTAGAGCAACATTAGCAAAATAAAAGAGAAAAGAGAATTTTAAGGAAGGTTGGAAAGGCATCACTATTAATCTGCTTCCTTTCTCTCTCTTTCCCCTTTATATACCATTATTTATTCCTCAAAAAAATATAGAAATGTACCACATCATTTTATGTTTACCTACACAAATTTTCTCCAATTTCTACAAAAGTTTTTAATGAATATTTTACAGTAAATATCTTGCAACCTATTTTCAGTTAAAAAAAGACAGATTACTTACTGGTATTTTAATCATAAAAAATGCTGAACATTTAAGACAGCTCAGTGATGCAACTTGAATGAAATAGAGATTGCTTTTCAGACATTTGGTATATAATTCAATTTATTGTAAATTGATATCTAAACTAAAAACAGATTCAATTGCTGTGCAAAGGGGGGTGGTGTATAGGAAATTACCAAGCTTTTCTTGAATTAATTCTCAGCTTTTTTGGATATATTTTCCTGTTTCTTACTATTGCCTCAGAACAGACAGTAGCCATTAATTCAGGTAGTGACTGATTTTCAGTATAAAATGCCAGTGGTTTCTAATATATGAAATGAGTTAGTAGATGAAATATTCAAATATTAATGAATGCACATTTGTTACTGACTACAACGAAAGAATTAAGGTGGAAGCATTTTGGCCTCTGGAAACAATTTAGAAACTGCTTCCCCCCCAAGTCCTGAGACTATTTTGTATTATATAACAGCCTTATTTAAAACTCATGCCCCCCAGAAGTGCTGCATTAGAGCTCCAATAATTCTCAAACAACAAGAATGGAGTCTTGAATGTAGGTTCCAAGGAGACTGACAACAAAAGCATGGAGGCTGGAGTGAGGAATTTATTGGTGGCTGCCTCATCTCTTCAATTCTCCCCAGATTACGTTGAATAGATGAGGCAGAAATTAATCCCATTTCCTTTAGTTTTTCAGGAGGAAAATTTGGAAAATTTCTTTTTTTAAAAAAACCTATTCAAACATTTAAACTATAAAAACCAAATGGTTTTTTTAAAAACCCTGCTAAATGTTTATCAACAACATATTTTTAATTCATTTTTGCTTAACATAATCTGAAGAAGGCTTCTGTAGATCATGAAAATTTCCTGAAACTGACATTTTAGTTGCCACACTTCCATTTTTCATTGCACCTTACATTTTCTTCTCTTCTCCACCCCCTTTCTTTTTATCTGCTAAAGCGAAATGGCCTAGTATATTATTCACTGTGGTAAATTACAAGTATTAAAAATAATTCTTGCAATGTTACTTGAATATACCCATTACTTTCTTGAATAAAAATTATCAATCTATCCGAGAATTATTTGAACTATAATTTGAACAGGACTTGATTCATATTTTAGGCCTCTGCCAAATGACCAGCATTCCCTTCCTTCCGCAAAGAATCTGTGTCCATACAATTAGGTGTTGTTCCTCAAAAATCTGGCTCTGACATTTTTAAAATGTGAATTTGTTTCCTCTACTATTTTTAAAAAGAAATTCAAATCCACTATGCCCAGTTAAATCATGCTTATATTATTCTGTTACTCTCTTTTGTTTATACACCCGGATAATGTTAAAATAACCACCTGAGAATACTACTGTTTCAAACTTGGACAAATACTAAATGTTCTGGAATTTCTTTGGTTGTTGTTTTTTAAAAAGAAATTTCCAGTATAATTTGCAGAATATGGATTGGCAGGCTAACGCTTTGGAGGAAACATCCGCATGCTGGGATGTTCACCAAAACCAAATGTTTTTCAAAAACCAAATTCAAATGAAATGAAATGAATGCTGCTGAATGATGACATATTTATGACAGCCTTGGTGACTAAGAAGAGGTTTGTTTTTCTGAACTAAAAAGAGACAAAACAAAGTAATAATCTGCAGTTAAGAAAGCATCCTAGTTGCTGGATTAGAATAGAAAATGGATCAAATATTCTGAATGATAAAAAATATATTTATTATCTTTGATGCTATTTCAGCAATATAAAAATGCCCCCGATTTTCTGTGTCAGATGTTCTTAACTTATCCTTCCTATTTCGGTCCATTTTTGACCTTAGCCACAAACCAAAGAACCTTGAAACACATTCTGTGAATGGAAATGTTCTTTAAACTAGTCTTCTCCTAAAACAACATCTTTCTCCATTCTCAAAATACTATGCTTACATTATTTTTAAAACCTTTCAGGAGAGTGGTGGAATCAACAGATAGAAAGAAATGTTTAAACTTCTCTGGCCCAGCATAAGACCTTTACACAAGTACAAGAAGTTTTTTGCACTGTTTGTCATTATGAAAATTCAGGTAGTCTTGCTTTACAACCACTACTGAGCTTAAAATTTTGGTTGCTAAACAAGACATTTGTTAAGTTTTGCTCCACTTTACAATCTTTCTTGCCATAATTGTTAAATGAATTACTGCATTTGTTAAGTTAGTAACATGGTTGTTAAGTGAATTTATCTTCCCCATTGACTTTACTTATTAAAAGGTCGCAAAAGGTGATCACATAAATCCAGGACAGTGTAAATGTGATATATATGAATCAGTTGCCAAGCATCTGAATTCTGACCACACGACCATGGGATACTGTAACATCGTAAGTGTGAAAAATAGTCATAAATCACATTTTTCAGTGCCATTGTAACTTTGAATGTTCAACAAATGAATGGTTGTGAGTCAAAGATTATCTGTACAGGAATGTGCAACATGCCATGCTCCATACATGTCTTCTTTCATTCTTTTTCTGTTGCTCTTCATTGTGAAAGAAATTGGAAGCATATGCCCTCAAAAAATATTTTTTTAAAATTGTGATTGATATAGCTGATAGGACGTTTCTCTTCTGGATACGTCAAGATATTGTAAGGCAAGGCATGGAAAAATTATTCACTACGCAAATAAGTACTGCTGTCTGAGTATATTTTCCCTCCTAGGAGTCATTTTTTTTACAAAGCAGCAGTGTTGCTAGGTTTATTAATTGTTCCAGGATCATGCCAGATGTTTCCTCTCTTCCTTTTTTTTCTTATTGCTTAAATCAGGGATATATCAGAGATGCAGAGATTCTACGTCACTTTTTTGTATCCTGAAGCTTTCTGTCATCATATATGCTAAAAATGGCATAACTATTTTATCACTATAATAAAATAATTTTACAACAATAAAGGTTATTCTCTTCCTAAATATTTAAATCTTTTCTTAGTGGTAATTAAAAGTCACACACCCCATTTTTCTCTGAAGAAGGTTTTGATTAGCTATTGATACCCTTAGATCTTTTTTAAAAATACAATATTTCAGTAATGCTATGAAAAAATATTTTTGATAAATACAAACAGTAAAGAGATATTATTGTGTATTAATCTTCACAAGAAAAATTCATAAAGAACTCTGGAATATAGCATAAATTCTACATCTTACAAGCAAACAGAAGAAGTAGATAAATGAATGAATGAATGAATGAATGAATAAATAAATAAATAAATAAATAATTTGCTTTCTCCTTTATAGTAAGGATAAATATAAATATATTCCACAAACTAGGACTATACTTAATCCCATAGTTAAATAAATTATAACCAGGACTAGTTTCCAAATTCAATATTTAAAGTGAAATTAAAGTCTAAATTTGGTGGAAAATTCTAGCTGGAATAATAAATACAGTACTCCAATACAGCAAAGGGCATCAACTGAGAAAATACAATTCTATATCCAAATTTCTTACTAGCCTTGTTCCAATAAAAACATTTGTACAAATAAAAAGCCCCTCCTTTTAGAAAAGTTTGTCATCGACTGTACATGCAAAGATTTCTATCAAAACCTGACAAAGAATTTGGGACTATCAGTCCCCCCAATGTGTAGAACTGAATATATTAAGGCTCCTTGATGCTGACAATTAAACTGGGCTCATGGATCATCACTTTACACTTAATTTACAGACTATATAGATTTACTCACACGGGGAGTGTTAAACACAAACAGAGGTACTGGAATAGATGTAGTATATATAAATCAAGGAATCAACCACAAAGTAACCAATGTAGCAATGGAAAGATTTAACAATTGATGGAAATCATTTAAATTTCCTATTTTAACTAACCTTTTATAATGTCATAAACTGAGGATGTACTTAATACTTGGATGCAGTATTACATGACTATTCCAGAATTGTTAGTTATATAGGGAAGTATTAAAAAGAAAGTATCTCACAGTCATGGTACACCACTTCCAATAATGCTACACCTCAAGGGTGTCTTAACAGGATTAAGCCAGTAATATTAGACCCCAAATTATCAGATATAAACAAGCAATGACCAACCAAATGTAGCCTATTCATTTTTCTTTTGCATTCTTGGCCCTACAATTCTGTTCATAAATTTAGTTAGTTAGGATACAATAAGATATAATCCCAGATTTTGAAAAACCCCTTTCTGATATGTTTACTTGTGACCCTATTCACAGAAGAAACACTAATGTACTACTGTTTACACTCTGGTTTATTAAACTACAAAAACCAGAAATGGACCTTTTTTGCATTAAAGGGTACAACTCACTTTCAGGTGATGTGTCAGAGACGTTACTTCAAAAGCAGATTGACAAGAAAAAGGTGGGGCAAGGATAACAAAACTGAGACCATTTCTTAAGAAGAGGGGTCATCTAAAAGTTAAAAAAAATAGTAAATCTACTTCCTTGTCTATCAATCAAAAATTACAATCTAATGTCAACATTTGGGGGTACATGAAACCCTGAAGTTTAGATCTGTGCAACCCTGATTTAAAATACCCTATGGATTTCTTAATCTAACCTAAGTCGTATGATCACAATGAAGATATAAGAGATTAGAAGAGCCATCAGAAAAATATCTGGTTTCTGGTTTCTTGATGAATATTCATTTAGATGTGAGATTTAGATTCATACTCAATTTTTACTTCCAATGGAAACGGTTCATCTTCCCTGCTCAGTATCCCACTCATTTCTGCTTTTCAGTTGCTTTCCAAATCTGCCTCAATAAATGCACACAGACCAACAGACACACACAGAGTGTATTTGCATTGGGTCTGTCTATTGAGACAGACTAATCATCCACACAAGGATATACAAAGTATTAATAAGGAAAATATTCTTACAGATCCAAGCACCCTTGTCGTGTTTTTGCAGTAGATCAAATTATGGTAAAAGACTATGAGATGAATAATTAATGTTAATCTTAATTCAAAGGGGTTTTTTATGCATAGACCACATTTAAAATTTGGCTCCAATAACCTGTAGCTTGGAACTAATTACTATTAACAGAAAAAAGGCTCATCCCTTCTTTTCCCCCTCATTAATGCTATGATTATTTTAGCAAAAATGCATCCTCCAGAGTTGCTGACAATTGTATATATTAGTTAATCATTGATATTAGTCCCATCATTTTTTGGCAGAACTATAAAACAAAGAAGCAAAAGGAACTAAATCCATCTGAACAGATCTCTCAAAACAAGAGCTTTCATCTATACCTCAGATAAATCCAGATCAACCACGAGAAATTTCTGGTGGTTCTTTTTTATTCTTGATGTTAACAGCTCTTTCAACCTTCTTTCTCTCTTTCAGAAAATTTCTGGAATTTGAATGTATTTGAATTTTTTTTGACAGTTTTCTAGATTTCTTCCCATTTCTCCAACTGAGCTCTTTTGGCCACTGAAAAATATTCCCTTTGCCAACCAACGAAGTATAGCAGCCAGGTTCCTACTATTTGCATTCCTTTGTAAAAGCATTTCCTTTACACATACTCTATTTCCACAACTGGATTAAGTTTTTCAAAGGGGGGGGTTCCTGATTTTTTTAAAGAGGAGCATAACCTGCTATTTTAAAGCACTGAAGCATGTATATTAAATGCTCCTTGCTGGAAGGTACCTCACACGTGTCTTGATTTTTAAAAACAAAAATCAAATAAATAAAGGTTTCACCTTCTTCAGTGAGCTTTGCCAAGTGCCACCTGCTTGCAACTTATGTTCTGAACAATTGGTAAACTGGTGAGACTTTGTTAAATGTAGGGCTCCCTTTCAGGAATAGACACTTGAGTACCATGAAAGTCATAATCTACTTCAGATGAACCAGTGATGTTTTCTTAATGGGGCCCAACTGAAATGGAACAAGATTGGATGACCTATCTACATGCTTTATAAAATTTATCATGCTAGGATAATGGTCTGTAAGTTTTCCTAAGCCTTGTGCATTACAAACTTCAGAATTCCCCTGAGAATGCAACCTTTGGCTGTGCTGAATTCTGAATCCAAGTTATCTGAGGGGTTCCAATTAGAGCATTTAATGTTAAATCAGTTCAGTTGGAAAAGGAATTTGGGTTTAAGTTGTAATTTAAGAATAGTAAGTACCTCAGTTTTGGAAAACAGATGCAAAAAAAGAAAGTCAGAACATATTGTCACCTAGTAAGATGGACTGTGTCTAAACAAATTTATTAAACAAATAAATTATAAACAAATAAAAGTATGTCAAATTGCCAAATTGTTTTCTTAATTCTACAAAACACTCATTCTAAAGAGTCTTTGGTTTTTTTTAACTCTATGGTCTTCCTACTGCTGAATTCTAACTATACTCGGGAGAAAAAAAAAACCTCCCATAAACCACCATCCCCAAATGAAATTTCCATGTTATAAAAATCACTTTTTATTCTCTTCATATCACACTGTATTCTGGATGGTAATTCAACATAGTAACAGGAACAGCTATATCAGTGTTTCTCAACCTCTTGAACATGTACTCCCCAAATTTCCCAACCAGCTAGGCCTTTTGAGTAATATTTCTTCCCTCTGTCCATTTCTGTTGAGAAGCTTATTACTGGTCTTTTTCTTTATACTTCCCCATAGTGAAATTTTATAGTATTACTGAAAATTAAATAAGAAAGTGAAAAATGAAAAGAAAATTATTACTTAAAACATTCTCAATCTTAAAGAACAGAAACTAACATTTGGGCAATTAAGACACATTATTCAAAGATCAATTAATAATCAGTTACATAATAATCATGGCTGAAAGTTAGCAACACAGCATCTGCAAACAGCATGGCATATAAGATACTGATACAAGACAATTACCCTGTTTCATTGAAAAATAAGAGATATCCTGAAAATAAGCCCTGGCATGTTTTCTGTGTGTGCGCCCAGTATAAGCCCTACCTCCAAAAGAAGCCCTACTTAGGTGCCTGCACACTGGCTGCCTACCTATTCTGTCTGGTTGCTCACAGTGCCACTGACATGAGGTGGGGTGAGGGATGGAGCTGCCCTGACTTACCTCAGGGCCCCACAACCAGAACATCCATGCTCCAACAACTGCCTCACCTCGCAGTGGTGGCTCCAACAGCCCAATCCAGCAAGACTCATATGACCGCTGGTCCACTTGTTCTACTTGCTCATGGCTGCAATGGAGCAGGAGGCCGAGTGACACAACAATGCTGCAGCTACAAGGCTCAGCAGGTGTTGGGCTGTGAATGTCCTTGCTGTGAGGACCTTCTGGTAAGCTGGTGTGCATGTGGGGCAGCTCCATCCCTCCTTGCCTCATCTCACCTCATGTTGGCAGCACCGCGAGCAACCAGATGGAATAGGTGGGCGGCCAACTGTGCAGGTGTTTAAATAGGGCTTATTTTGGGGGGTAGGGCTCCAGTACCATGCTGGTGCAAGAAGAAGTGGGCCAGTGGCCATACAGAGTCTTGCTAGATGGGGGTTGCTGGAGCCACTGCCGTGAGGCAAGACAAATGTCAGGGCATGAATGACCTGGCTGTAGGGGTTCTTAGGTGAGCCAGTGTGGGACATTGGGGCAGCTCCACCCCCCACCTTGTAGCAACAGCACTCAGAAGAAATAAGACATCCCCAAAATAAGCCCTAGTGCTTATAGGTCTTATTTTTGGGGAAACTCTGCATCAACCTTCAAACTCAAATGTAAAAAACAAAAGTCAAGGTCAAAATGATTGAAATCTCACAAGATTTGACTTGATGTACAGTAAGGACTGTGGCACTTTTAATTATTGTTACCTCTGTATTTTAGAATTAGTTAAATTCTTGATTAGTTATAGGAAAGTCATACTGAATAGTCTAAATATTTTAACTGGACAACATCAAATATCTCCTATTTTCCTAAAATATTTTTAGCCATCCAATCATCAGGATATTCTAGTCTTCACCTTTTCCTCTGGTTCCCTCTTCCCTACCTAATTTATAATATTCCGTGATGGTTTTCCCTGGTCAATCCACACTGGCAAATTATTATTCACCCTTAGGATTTAAAAAAATGCAAATACAGGTGTCTTCAACTTACAACAGTTCATTTACTGACTGTTCAGAGTTACAACAGCATTGAAAAAAGTGACTTATGACTGTTTTTCACATTTACAACCATTGTAAAATTTAGAAGCTTGATAACTGACTCAAAATTATGACGATTGCAGTCTCCTGGGCTCAAGTCAGAGGTGAAATCAGTTCCTAAGAATTCACATCCAAATTCCCTCAATGACTACTGCCCTGTAGCCCTGACCCCGATAGTAATGAAATGCTTTGAATGACTGGTCAGAAACCTCATAACTACCTCATTACCGGACACTCTAGACCCCCTACAGTTTGCCTACCGTAGAAATCGCTCAACTGA
>JANHFJ010007013.1:14877-25824 GCA_032468195.1 Cerberus rynchops | reverse complement strand
ATGGTTGCGTAAGCATTTCACTGCATATTGTACCATGTATGACTGTGCATGTGACCAATAAAATTTGAATTTGAAAACCAATGATCCTATTACACAGAGAATTCCCTTGGAGTGTCATATGGAAATGAAAATTTCAGAATTATTTTTCACAACCGAGATAGCCCATCTTTACAAAATTCATTTCGCCAAGGAATTTTGTACCCTGCCATTTATGTCATAGGCAAGGAATGGCTAATTCTGTTCCTAGAACTGAGAATTGGCTCTGCTTCCCATAGCAGTCCTTCAAAATTCCTTTGTTGTTAACTAGCAACGGTTGGAGGGAATTCTTCTTTGTCTCAAGTAGAACGAATTGTTACTGCTGAGCTGTCCTAGATGCTGCATGTGATACCTAACATGGTTGCAGGATCTTGACATCTCCAACGCTTCCTAATCCATCTGTATAGGATCAGCCTTGAGGGATGACCAAGTAGGCACTGATTTAGAGCACCAAACTTTGAGTGTGCCAGTATTTTTTTTTTCAAATCATTCTAAAAATGAAAATCTTTGCTTTGTTGAGAAGTGGCAGCATTAGTCAATGTGGCCTAGGGTCACCATATAATCTTGAACTGCCTTTGCATTGGTTTATATATTAATTAAATGAAAAACTAAATGCTATAAAGAAGCATCCTCCAGCATAATTTTTATTATGAAAAATGATAGCTCCTCAAATATTGGAAGATTGCTATCATGTCATCCCTAGATTATACATTCCCATTTCCCAAAAACATTCTTCATACTGGTTAGCCTCCAGTATGTCTGTTGCTCTTGTCTGCACTGTTTTTAGAGTCTTACCATTTTTTTTATCACGATGACCCAAACTGGATGCAGCATTCCAAGTCAATGTCATTGATTTAAGCACTCTTAAATAGTAATAGCACTTAGAGTTATATACTGCTTTATAGTGCTTTCTAAGTGATTTAGAGAGTCAGCATATTGCCCACAACAATTTGGGTCATCATTTTACCCACCTCAAAAGGATGGAAGGCTGAGTCAACCTTGAGCCTGATGAGATTCAAATTGGAAGATGACAGAAGTACTGCAGTACTATTGTACATTCTAACCACTGCACCACCGAGGCTCCTAAATGCTCCTAAAAGAAAGCTCCATGGTCTGAAACAATGACCCAGTTTTAATAACATTGCATTTTCAGAATCTGCAATTTGCTCCCCATCATTTTTCACTGCAGAAGACTTACTTTTGTTCTAGGAACAAAACAGAAATACATGTATAAAAAGAATCAATAAGAGGAAAGAGGAAAATTCTAGAATCTCACTCATATATTTTAGCCCTTCCAGATAGATAAATCAGATCTATGTTCATAAGTATTACAGCCACCAATTTGCAAGCTATTTTTCCTTTATTTTCCCCCATGTGAGTTTTAATTGAACCACTAGAGGGTACCCTTTGTAAATTTCTGAAATATATAATAAAATTGAAAATCTCAATGTTTGAAATACTAAATAGAAGAGTAAACCTTTGCCATTGATAAATCATATTTCTCCTGCAAAATAAATCAATTTTCACCTTTAAAAATCTACAAGCCGTCTTGCAGACTCTGTATAAGGAAAGCTATGTTATTCATGAGAATGAATGTCTTTAAAGAAAATTTATTAGAAAAGTTGCTTGCAGCCTTTTGATTTTGATAGGCAAAATTTCTTAGTAGGATTTTTAACTAATTTAATAATAGCTTTATGTTAGATTCAAATTATCATAGCCAGCTAATGACACATTCATTTCATCAATACCCACTTTTGGGGAAGAAACAGTGTTTTTGAACTTTTTGAGATACCAGCTTAGGCAGTAAATATTTAGATCACCTTTCTCCAAGTTGGCATTTTCAATGATGAGCCCTGACACCTCCTGAAATGAACTTCCATTAAATCTAGAGACAATGACTGCTTTTTCATAATCTAAATGAAGGAATGACAAAGGGGTCATGGGCATAATAGAAAACAAATCTAATGCATGCAGACAAATGTCTCAGAAACTGAATTTATTTTAAATGTTATATCTCATTTGTTCTTCACCAAAGAGAAGCTTGGCAATAAAATCAGATTTACAAAGTGTGTTCAGCCATCAGAAATAATCAACATCAAAACACTCCCCTCTCCTAAATTCCAAAACTCAGCAGAAGCAGAACATATTAAAATATGCACAAACAAAAGGGAATGTAGAGCAGAAGGAAAAGCAACTCAGTATAATGAGAAAATGGTTTTTTTTCCAAAAGAAGGTCTTCTAAAGTAACGACATTACAGCTAATTGGCTACACTGATGAAATGTCAGCACCAAAAAGGCCCTGCTGTTTTAAGTCACAGTCCTCCCATCACAAGGAGATGATCAGAGAGGAAGAATCTAATTTTAGCTGCTGTTTAGTTACTTGGGTAAAGCAATTTAAAGGCTTAAAAGAGAAGCAGTTGACAATCGGGAATGATGAGGTTTATCATGCAAAAGCTTTGAAGAGCTTGAAAATTAATTAATTAAAAACTTGGTTCTATCAGAAACAAGCCAGCAAACAACATTAATCAAGTAACTTTGAGAAAGACTGCTTCTAAAACAAGACACCAAAAGTTTATTTTTGATTCCTAATAAAGAACATGAATCAACGTATCAATTATTGTCATATCTTAAAAAAATACTGAAATAAAATTCCTCTCATAGGTATAAGAAGTTAGTTACCTTCAGAGCGATGAGTATCCAATGGTGTCTGAGTCTCTTTGGAATAGGACACCACTTCTCGAGGCAAGAAATCCACCTGGGTGATCTTGGAGATTCCAAGCTTGTGTAAACGGCGGCTAGAACAAACACACACAGTATTGAGGGCTGAAACAGGCTTCCCTAAACCCAATGGGAGTCAGCTGTCGCAGGATGAGATTTGTTTCCCTTGAGTCCCTTAATTTTTCTCTTAGTTTAGAGGGCAAAATATTCATGCAAACCAAGGAAAAAAGATTTGCATTCCAGGTTGCTTTGGAATGTTGCACCTAGCAAAGAGTTACACAAACATGATACTGATCTCTGTAACAACTCAGCCTTTAAAACAAAAGCATACTTTTTGTTTCTCCAGTTCTTATATGACCTTTTTATCTAGTAGTTTGAATAAAAAACACCACTATAAAGTATTATATGTGGAATTAGAAACCTGTGATGTTCATATGTTGCTAAACTGTAATTCCCAGGACACCAGACTACTGGTGATGGACACTGGAAGTAACATGTAGAATATCACAGGTTGACTACCACTGCTCTAAAATATCAAATGCATTCTTTGTTATGATGTAAAATATGAATTCTTCATCACTCCTAGGTTTCTTTCCGTAGAATTCAAATAAACTTATATTTTTAAGAGTATGCTAAAATCACTGTAGTGTTCTTCAAGTCAAGATACCTTGTCATATCATTTTATAGGCTAACATTACATTCAGAAAAAGCTTTTGCATATTAAATGGAGTTCTTTCTAAATTTACATTTCATTCATCCTATCCTTACTCCAGAAATAATACATATTATGTTAGAGCAGGCAAAGCTATGGAACATGTCATAAATATTGTCATAAAATGGCAGGAATAAGCATAAGCAACTAGGGGATGAGGCAAGTGATAAAACAAGGATTAAAACATCATGACACAAACACTGTGACTTATGCAACTGCACAATATGTTCTGTCACTACAATTTGTAGCAGATGTCTATGGCTAGGTGGGTGGGAGTCACAAAATATCTACAAATGCCAAACTGCCAGCATTGTACCAAATTGTCCCATTTGCCTATTATTAACCTTCTTCTTTCCACTTTTTGTTTTCTTAGACCAAACAGAAATATTTCCGAAAAAAAGTTCTGAATTGCAGCTATACATTTTATTTTGTTTTTCCTACAAACACATATGTGGCTGAAATAGTATCCAAAGGTTTTGTTGTGGATAATGCTAAGAGCTGCTCTACAACATTTTAACTTTTTAAATTAAAAACAATCAGGGCAGAAATATTATATTAATATTTTACATTAAAGAACTAAAGATTAACTACTTTCATTATCTATTGGCTATAACTTTCAAAATTATACAAATAAGGTTTTATAAGAAGAAAAGAAAGACATTGATGTATTATATTAAAAGAATGTTACTAGCAATGAACACAAAAGCATAGTAGGGAAAGAATTTGGCATGCTGATTATGTTAGAGAAATACACGTTGTTAGACTATATCCACATGCATGTTATAGTTTCCACAAACATGCTGTTTCAACATTCCATTTCCAGTGAAACAAAAAGAAGTCTACAACCCCCAGAGTTCTGTGAAAGAAGACAACACAACTCCACATCTGAATAAATTTGGGATGGCTCAGTAGTGACCCTTTAAGAGAGTCTTGTTAAAATTTTCTTGGCATAATATGGCCATCCCAAATTTTCAGAACTGAACAAACGATGTGGAAAGTTGAATAGAATTAAATAAAATTATTAATAACAACCACAACAATCAGGATAGAGAAGAGAATAATACAGGAAAAAAAAACCTACTTAGAAAGTTAGTTCATGCAACGAAGTCATACTATAACACAAAACAAGAGTGGACATATACCCAAGTTCAGAGTCAGACTGAAGCTGCAGCACTGAAGGGTCTGTGTCCCACTGCAGGGTCCTAGCCAGGTTTAATCAGCCGCACAGGACAAAGGAATGGGTGGGCGGAAAAGAATACACAGAATTAACTGAAAGGATGAAGGAAAAGAAGTCACTTCATCACTTGCCATAATATGTTGTACAGGCACAGAACAAAGCTCCAAAACTACCATAGAAAAACACAGGGAGGATCACAGTGTTCTTTATCAGACAAGAACAGGTAGATAAAACTATATGTCAGGGATGGTGAACCTTTTAGAGACCGAGTGCCCAAACTGCAAGGCATGCACATGCGCACATGTGCACATGCGCGCAGCAGAGGCCTGAAGACCAGCTGGCCAGTGGAAGGCGGGGCATCACAACACCAGCAGCTCTGCAAGAGGTGAGATCTTTTTCTTTTGCAAGCTTCTGTTTCATCGTTTGCAAAGAAATTTCTGTTTCCCTGCAAACGACAGTGAGAAATGCAATAGAGAAATATGAAGCTGAGCTGGGGTAACGGCGCACATGCACACAGAGAGGACTCTGAGTGCCACATCTGGCACACATGCCATAGGTTTGCCACCACTGCTATATGTCAAACTAATAAACATTATACCAGTAAGTATTGAAGGCTTCCAATATATGACATTTGCCAAGCTATGCTTAATCACACATAATGAACATGATAGAATGAATTTCAGATATTTAATTACTGACCACTATTTATGAACAAGTCCAACAGAAAATATACCTGGTCAGATTTCCCTTTTTGTTTTTACAACAACATATAAGTCAAAAGGGAAGTCTTTAAGTGAGCTCTTCAAATGCACTGGAGTGACAATGCAGTTTGATTATTCTAGAAAGAGCATTCTACAAACAGAAATCAGAAATCAACAGACACACAAAAGGTTGGGTGGTCAAAGAAACTTCAGAATACAACCTTTGGGGCTGTATGTATGGGACATTTTGCACCTTCTGATTAAGGCATAATCAACACTGTCAGTAATGAGTTAAGAACTCTGAACAGATATAGTAGAAGGAGCAGGGAAGTGGAATTCAGGCATTTAGCAGCTTTCTCACACTTAGAACCACAGAGGTGTTTCAACTCTTCCACTTGCCTATCTCCCATCTCATTTATGACCTTTGGCCCTCTGCCACCCCAGCTGACTTTTGCCATTTTCTAGCTCCTGCTTGCTGATAAGATGTGCCTGCTTTAGTTGCTGAGATAGGATCAGAATCCAAGGATTTCAGAGGACAGCTTTGCACTATTGAAAAGATGGGGGAAACCAAAACAGCTCAAAGTCAGTCCAGGCCTGCTGGCATACTATGCCTCAGGAGCTACTTTCGGCTTTTGTTTTCCGTTTTTTGCAGTACAAAGCCAGCCCTAGTAGAAGCCCAGCAGTCAGGCCAGACACGCCTCATTAGTAACAAGAGCAGGAAGATGGCAAAAAAGATATGGGGCAGCGGAGAACAGAATGATAGGGACACTGAAGTGCAGAGTAGTGAGGGCAACTGGGCTGGGGGAGCTGCTGTCTCCCAAGCAATGGATTAGGATTCTAATTCTAAGCCTTAGGATTCTGACACTGCTCAATAGCCTGCAAAGAGGATACAGGAATGGGGGGGCAGAAGGGGAGATAGGCAGGTGGACAGTTAGTCACTTATCTGATTGAGGCTCTGAGCTGGAGGGACCAAACCTGGATTGGCTTGAATTGGAGTGAGACTTTGGCTAATGACAAGTAAAATTTACCTAACAACAGCAATGTTGGGATTGTGATCACTAAGCGGTGTGGTCATATGACATCTCATTTTATGATCACATTGCTTAATGAATGAAATTCTGGTTCCAGTTATGGTCATAAGTCAAGGACTACCTATGCCTTGTTTATACTCTGAACAAAATGTGGGAAATAATTCTGTGAATAGCCCAGTCGGGAAATTTGTGATGATTATGGAAGAAGGGACAAATACAATTTGAATAATGTAGATGTAATAAATGACATGTTGAGTTTGGCTCTTAATGGAATATTTGATATCTTTTGTAAGAAAAGCCTGGAAGTAAATTCAGAACTATTTTTTCCACTTCCAGAAGGGTCTGGAGCAAAGATTGTTATGAGAGCAAAATACTCATTTTTTAATTTTTCTTTTTTTAAAATCAAGAAATCCAATAGCTATATACAGTATCATTTTGAATTCTATTTCATAAAATAGTTGTCTAATTTTCTTCAAAGATTGATGAAAGCTTCCCATTATAAGTGTTTCTTGACCTCTATAATTTTAAGCTGTAGGAATTTCAACTCCCAGAATTCCTGCAGCCAGCATTCTAGCAATCAAGATTCAAAAGTAATTATGTAGTTTAAATTGGGGAAGTCTTGATAATTCTGACTGTTTCAGTAGCCCTTTACTTTGCCTTAAGATAGCATATTGAACTGGCATTAGGACTTGATTCTTTATGTCAAAAAACTGAAACATTTTGCAGCCAAAAGATACACTCATACATTATGTAATGGGTTGTGTCATGCTAAAAAAAAATCTGTTATTTTTATCAAATTGAAGTACATTGCTTCAATTACCAAAGTAAATTTAAGAATCTTATATTTTAGTATTATGTCCATACAATAATGAAATAGAGAACAACTGTGATACAAAGCTATGGACTGGGAATTGTAATCAATACAAGACAATCAGGAATAAGCTCTCAATGAGGATGCAGTTGCATGGGGTAAGTACAGCTGCAAAAAAAACATATCTTTTACATCTCACAAGATGTCAATTCTTTACAGCCAGGACAAAAAAACTTGTGTGGTTAAGACGAAAGATAAAATTTATTTAAATGTTAATAAAATTACTATAATTATTTCCCATGTATTTAAAAGAATGGTCATTTTTTCTCACTACTGTAACCTTTGGAAGTCTTCAAGGTACATACCCACACACAGTTCCTAAATAATACCGTAATTGGGGCACCTCTGTTTTGTGGTGGTTTACCTGGTGGATTATCCCTACAGATATCAGCATGTCCAGACTGAAAGAGATTGTTAGAAACCCTTCTTTGGCTTCTTTCATAAATGTGGAGGAAAATTCTTTTCAACAGCAGCAAATCCTTCTGGAGAATTTTTTAATCAGTTAAATGATACTTTCCTTGTCACATTACATTTTTTCCCTAAGCCTTTTAAAAACATGAGCAAATCACTCTGAGCAAATCCATGTTTATATTTTGTTAAGAGTTTTGCTGTTCAAAAATCTCCTTTGGAGGTACAGATATAATCTGAAGCTGAACATTGTGGAACAATTTCTGTAGCATCTAAATATAAAGCTTTAATAAATATACATTTCCAGGAGTAGATTTAGTATTGATGTCTATAACTGTGTACTGAAACATGTCTTACTAATTTCTGTTTTCAAAACTCGAATTCATTTTCAGTATAATTTGCTATTCTTCTCTTCAGATATTGTGCCTTATGACTCCAGATATTATGCCTTTTGAGCAATCAAATGTTTCAGGCTAGTTTTGATTTCTCTAACCCCAAGATAAACAAACTTTGTGCAGCTTAGGATCACACAATGGATAACCTGAGGAGGTGATTAAATTTCTCTCCCTCGTTTATTTTTTAAAAATTTTCTAAAGCTTATCAGTGATTAATTTACCTATTAACTCCTATTTTGGGGGCTGGGGGGGAAATCATAAAAAAATGAGGAAGATCAGTGCTCCAGTTATTGCGGAGAAAGGAGACTTGGAAACCCTTCAGATTATCTATTCCTGCTTTATTAGGTAATTGAGATGGTTTTCAAGTACAGTGACTGTACGACTTTTATTATAAGGAATAGTGTTTTGCTTTAGAAAACTGCAGATTTATTTTTCACAAACTCACTTTTTATATCCTTTATTTTGATCATTTAACTTTCTCGCAGAAATGATATCACTAAGTGCCCAACCTTTCAGAGTCCTATGAAAAGTAGGGAAATAAGTTTACATATACTGTTTGATTTCAGATATTTTTATTAGAATATGCAGTTTTTCTTTGGTTTTGCTCGAGTTTTCCTTTGTAAGGCAAAGTTATAAACATAAACAATTTTTTTTAATCCTTATGCATCTCTTTTAGAGTTTCCTCTTTTTCAGGTTTGTCCTTTACTTTTCTTAAGAAAATATGGCTACAGAAATTTCAGGTCACTTTAAACATGGCCCAATAGGCAGAACATTGCCCATTTCATTCAATGGTTTCTAATACTAAATTTAGTCCTAAATATTTGAATATTATCTTTAAATTGTTTTAAATTTTGAGAACAGATGTCAATAAAAAGCACAAAAATATTCTGATACATAACATTTTGATTTAAAAAAACATTTTTTTTTTTTTTAAACAAAATAATATAGAGACATTTTGGAACAAAAAAAAAATATCACCCAGATTCCAATGATTTATTGTTACATGACTTGTTTTTTTAAAGGAGCTATTCTAAATATACTGTCAATCAATGTTACAGTATAATACCAATAAAACATATTAACACAGGGGTGTCGAACTCGATTTCATTGAGGGCACATCAGGGTTATGTTTGATCTTGGGGCGGTGGCTGGGGAGGGCATGGCTGGGATGAGTGTAGCCAGCTCTACATCACTTGTATCGGGGGCAGCTATGGTAGCCCGGGCAGGGATGGGGGGATCCATTGTCTCCAGTGGAGGAAGGCGAGACCAGGGACCGTGCCAAACCCTTGTCTTCTAAAGGAGCCTTGCCATCTGGTGGTGGCCAAATGCCAAGGCAAGACTTCACTTCCTTCCTTCTCTTCTTTTTACTTCCCTCTTCTTTCTCTTTTCTTCTTCCTTCTCCTCTTTCCTTCCTTTTCCTTCCTTACTTTATTCCCATCTTTTCTTCTTTTTCTTTGCTTTTTCTCTTTCCCTTTCTCCTTTCCTTCTGGGATGCTCAAATGTAAAAGGGGAAACATTTCTCCTTTTGTTTTGGTTTACTTTTAGTTTTGCTAGCTGCCACACACACACACACCCCAGATTTATTTTCACTGGCAGTGAACTGCCCAAGTTGAAAACGGGGCCTGGGAGGAGAGAGAGCTGCAGTGCACTGTCCAAGCTGAAAATGGGGCTTGGGAGGGCTGCATGTGGCCCTTCCAAACTCCATTTTGGCTGCAGGCCAATCCTTCACTGTTTTCAGGGCAGCCCCGTGGGCCTGATCTAAGTACCCCATGGGCCAGATCCAGCCTGCGGGCCTTGAGTTTGATACCCCATATTAACACAATAAAAATCATTCTCAATGAAATAAATGGATGTTGCACAGGACACCCATTCATTTCAATAAAATTGCATTAAAGAAATTCCAAAAACCTTGGATCCTGGGTGCTCCTGGAAATCAGAAACAGAACTGCAGCATATCAGAACTATAAATCTTCATAAACTTTCACTGAATACAGAGGGGGTTAAACTCATGCTTTTTGTTAATGACCTCAGCAGCATTAGAGTTTCTGAATCTGCACCAGAGCTGAAAGCTGTGACTCTCATGGGGTCACTTATACCAGAATATCCCGGATTACTTAGGAGAAAAAGAAAAACACACGTAGTTTGCTTGTAACACTCATTACTCCTTTGTGCCATCATCTTTAAATGCGACAAGTTCCCCAAGTGACAAACAATATTCCACTAGGGAGGATACCATTACAGTGTCATTAGAGAAAGAGCTTGAGAACACAATCCTCAACAGGAAAAAAAACAGCTGAGGTTACTGAATGAACAGAATCATCTTGAAGGCTTAAAAGTACTGATTTCTAGCATTTAATCTATTTCTGAGTGCCTGAGGTTAATTACTATCTTTGTGAATATTCCATTTTCCCATCTGACGACAGTCAAAGTCGCCTGCACAAGACATCAGCACAACACTTAGAACCAAAATGAACAATAGAATCAAAACTTCAATATTGATCCAGACAAGAAAATCAGATAGAAAGTGACAAGGAAATGTGGGCAAAACCAGAATGTGAAATGAACTGAAAGAAGCAAAGAGGGATGCCAAATCTGTCTAGGAAGAGTATCCAATGATGGACACTGTGTCAAGAAAGAGTATTGTTTCCTGCCATTGCCAGCCTTTAATTATCCCAAGAAGTGAGAGAAGTCATGCAGAAGCAAACAGGCTTCCAGAATACCCCATAATAAATAATTAAGGGAAGTGTAGACCACTTTCTTCATGCACCTTTGACGTTTAGTCATGCCAGCCACATGACCATGGAATCGTCGTCAGACAGCACTGGCTCTTCGGCTTAGAAACAGAGATGAGCACCGCCCCCTAGAGTCAGGAATGACTATGTGCGAGGGGAACCTTTA
>JANHFJ010007013.1:3103-14777 GCA_032468195.1 Cerberus rynchops | reverse complement strand
TAGGCAAAGATTGCACAGAACTATTAGAGATTTGCATACTACTCTTTTGTGTGTGGTATAGATGCATATTACTGAGATACAATGATGCATCCCATCTCTGGTGATACTTTATGCCAGTGGTGGTGAACTTATGGCACGCATGCCAGAGGTGGCACTCAGAGCCTTTTCTGTGGGCACATGCACCATCGTCCCAGGTAAGCTCCACCGCATTTCTCCATCGCATTTCTGTGTCATTTGCAGAGAAACAGAACTTTTTGTGGGACTGAAAAAAAGTTCAGTCAATCAATTTCAACTTCTCACACAAGAAAAATATCTCACCTCCTGCAGAGCTGCTTGTGTTGTGATGCCCGCCTCCCCACTGGCCAGCTGGTTTTTGGCTCTCCACCACGGGTGCATGTGTGACTTGAAGTCTGGGCACTCTGTCTCTAAAAGGTTTGCCATCACTGCTTTATGCAGTCAGTGGGCTGGAAATGACCCACATACATCATTTATAAATAGAAATGGCTGTATTATATAATTTTTTAAAAGATGACTATGATGCTTCTTTAAGCTTGGAAATGAGAAACTAGCTAATTTTAATTATGAGAGTTTGCTCAACTCTTCCACCTTTAAAATTGCTTCTTTTTATTTTAAAAGACTAAATTATAACTGATCAGAGATATGGCAAAGAGCATTTCATACTCATGCACAAGTATTTTTAATCATTATATGTTCAGTCCTAAATCTAATTAATCTGAAAAGGCTTCCCAATTAAAACCTGAGTCATGTTAACAACTCTTTGGGAATTATTTGGTTTTGGACATGATTCTCAGACATCATCATGCTTCTATGATTTTGACTTAGAATGCTATTGAACTTAGAAATAAACATTAATTATTCAACAAATTACATTAATTTAAGGTTTCCTTAGTAAAATATAGTTAAAATATAGTTAATCATAAATTGGTGAGGTATGTGAAACCTAGTTTTCTGATTGGTAATACATGGGTCCTCTCTGGAAATCAATAACTCTTTAATCCTTTATTATTTAAAGAGCAGTTTTGGTATTTTTATCCAATACAATATTGTATATTATATCAGTGCACAACCTGATTAAAATCTAACCTGACTAGAAAAAAAAATACAACTTGACAAAGTTAATATTGTTTAACAGCTCCCTTCTATAAACTGCTGACCTGCAGATATGCTGGACTTCAACAGCCAGAATTCCTCACTAAGGATTATAGAAGCAAAAGACCAAAAGACATGAAGACGTAAAAATTTATTTGGCACTGCTGTGCACCAAATATATATAGAACTTTATTAAGAATTAGGCTAGTCTTGTACAGGTCATAAATGAATTATATGTACAAAATTTCTAAAACTATACTAATTAGTTGAGAAATAGTAATTGCAATATCATTCCAATAGTCATCACATTTGTTTTCAACAAGCAACCAGAAAGAGCAGACTTGACATTAAATTATCACTGGAAGGGATGTCAAACTCAAGGCTGTGGGGCTAGATCCGGCCCACAGGGTACTTAGATCTGGCCCATGGAGCCACCCTGGAAACAGCGGACCAGCCCTTGGTGCTTCTGACAGCAAAAATAGGCTCTGGAGCTCCATTTTTGGGTGCCAGGGCTTCATGCAACCCTCTGCCAGTGAAAACACAGCTTTCACTCTATTTTCACTGGCAAAGGGCTGCAGGAGGCCCTGGCTGCTGAAAACGGAGTTCCAGAACCCATTTTCACTGGCAAAGCACTCAGGCCACCACAGGTGTTCCCAACAGGAGTGATGTCAGACTAGCCATGCCCATCCGGGCCATGCCCTGTCCCAAGGTCAAACAGAACCCTGATGCAGACCTAAATGTAATCAAGTTTGACACCTCTTCTGCAACGGAATGGTCTAACTGAAGAAATATTGAACAAGATTGCTTGATATGATGACTTTAAAGCAATGTAAAGAAGACATGATGAAATGGTAAAATAAGGAATTAAATAATTTCAGGGCTAAAATACAAGGCATAAAATATACCTTCATCATTCATCATAAACATTAATCCCCATTAAGGAAATAAAGCATACCAGAAAGAGATGAGCAACTGAAATAGATTAACTTTGTTGTAGTGTCATATATTTTCATGCTCATGCATACAAATTACTTTTTAAAAAATTCCATATATGTAGAAAGTTTACAAATTAGGGATAAAATATAAAGCAGAACATTTGAAAATGATGCAAATCTGCAAAAGTGGATTTTGCAAACAATATTTGTTAACTGCCAAGCAAACATCTATTCCTTTGAGGTTCTGGCTTCCAGGATTTTGCTAAAACATCCATGTGGCTTTCATTATTCCTTATAGCATTTTTCATATATATATTTCTCTATGGATCTACAATAGAAAGAGTAAATTATACCACTGATTTCCTTGGGGCTAGTAGAAGTCTCCACCTCTAAAAGAAAAACGATCTAATTAAGGATTTCATGACTAGATTAATAAGTATGGTAGCCATGAATTACAATAGCTGCAACATATTACATTAATTAATACTAGACAGAACTGAAATTTTGGTTGGTAAGGCATCCTAGATATCACCTTAGGGAACAGGAAACCCTTCCTCTATGAACTACTCTATAGCATAACAAACTTGCTAATGAGAAGAAGAGCACAGAGAATGGGATTCCACCCTTCCTTGAGGAATGACAATATCAGCACACTTAATGATGCCACAAACTCCACATGCAAAATGACTCATTAAGCTGAGGTCTCTCGCTTCTGTAAACAGCAGACTTCCAAAAATAATTCCTTTTCCTAGGTCAAAGATACAGAGAAGTAGAGTCTAATCTTATTTAGCCAAGCCTGCGACAGCTCTCAGCTGCTAAAAGTTTACATTGCACAGTTCTATCTGATATCTGATGCACTCTTACTTGGGAATAAATATGGGAATATGGGGTTTTACACTACAGGTAGTTCTCGACGTATAACCACAATAGAGTCCAAAATTTCTGTTGTTAAGCGTCATAGTTGTTAAATGAGTTTTGGCTGATTTTATAACCTTTTTTGCCACAGTTGTTAATTACTGCAGTCCTGATTGACTTTGCCAGAAGGCAGCAAAATATGATCACATGACCCTGGGATACTGCAATTGTCATAAATATGACTCAGTTGCCAAGTGTCTGAATTTTGATCATGTGACCATGAAGGTGCTGCAATAGTCATGTGAACAACAATCATAAATCACTTTTTTCATTGAAATTGTAACTTCGAATGGTCACTAAACAAATTGTTATAAATCAAGGACTACCTGTAAGTGAAAATCAATTTAATGTAAAATGGGGGGGAAAGGAATGTTAATCTTTCACATATGTAATACCTGTAGTTACACTTTCAGAAGAACCACAGACATGAACTTTTCCTGGAAACAAATCAAAATAGTAATTAACTATTACTGATTCAATGATATTATCTAAATTGTTTTTTATTGTTAGAAGTAGTTTTATTTTTATAGTTGCCTTGCCTTAATATGTACTTTTATTTATTCTGAATTTAGGAATATAATCAAAATTACAGAATACTGATTATGAAAAATGTCTCGACAGTAGGAGAAATGGAAATCTTGACTGTCATTTATCTGCTATTTACTTAGAAATAGAAAATAGCTTACTTTAAATATTATACCTTTGAATTTCATTACCTAAGTTTGCAAACTGATGTTATACCAACCCTGCCTGCATGTCTGTCTCTTTTGTGAAGAAAGTTCTACAAGTATTCTAAAATTGAAATAAAAAATGCATGTCAAATATATATTAATAAAATCAAAGGCTATAAAAACAAAAGATATATTTTCTATTACTGTATTATGATAGAGGTTGCCCAAAAAGAATGTATCAGAACCACACTAGGCTCATGATATACATTTCCAATCCTATACAAGAACAAACAAACAAACCCCCAGATGTCATACCCATTAATGGTCGTGTTGCATCAAATTGGTCAGGTGAGACCTTGAGTTTCAAACAGACTACAGAGAGTAAAAGCTTAGGGAATCCAAAGGTAGATGGGAAATCTACAAGTCTCTTTTCACTGTAATGCAAGTCCATTTTCAACCAGATTTTCCTTACAAGTAATCTCAGCTAACAGCCTTGATATTCCTTTCATCGCCCCCTCATCACATACTTAGCACTCTGGCATTCAATATGGAAACCAAGTGGTCTCCTGCTCCTGCCTGCAAACCTACTAGTTTATCTGAGGTGAGTCTAACCACAGAGAGGATAATAATATTTAATTTTTGCAATCACTTCTGATTTCTAGGGCAGAAGTGGAAAAAAATTGTTTTGAAGAGCACCACACTAAAGAAACAACTTATAGGAATCAAGGGCAAAATGCTCTATTTCAGGAGATGGGAAGTCAATGGCAATGTTATTTATACTTTATGGAAAGCCATAACCCTCAAAACAATGCCAAAGATCTGATGGAAGAGCACAGAGCATCCTGATGCAGCCCAAAAGAAACACTTTATAGAAAGAGGATATGGGCAGTGAATTCATAATGTCACTAGAATTTCAGTCCAGTTTTAAGAATAATTCAAAATAGTGCAAAGGGCATTCATTTTGCATCTTACAATTTCTACATTTGCAAAACTTCTCCATTTAAAAAGTAATACAATAATGGCAACAACTGTACCAATTTATACCTTCAGATAAACCATAATCCACAAAACTATGCCAAAAATATTCAGATATTCAAGACATGGTTGTCCATTCCTATCACAGAGAAATAACTAGATAATGTAATCCCCTAAAAAGAGGGTGAACAAGATCTACATGCAGAATCAGGCTGCAGTTATGCAATCCACAACAGGCACTCAAAAGTATTGTTGTTTTGTCTTCTTCAAGTATTTGCTATATTAAAGACAAAACAGCAGAAATAAAATTTTTATACAAGCTTTTTAAAGAAAAATTGATCACCTGTCATCGTGTTACATTGCAGACCCTACACTGGCTGATTGAACAGCCAGCCATTCACCACATGCTATCCCTAAAAAAGCATTGTTCTTTCATAACTCTTTAAAAGAAGACTTATCCTCTGAATGGCTATGAGCCAAATTTAAGTGCCTTCTCAACAGCATGAGCTATCTCATTAACCTGCTGGCTCTTCAGAAAGAAGAGCAACATGAAAACAAAATTAATCACCACTATCATTCATCTTTCCCTGAACCAAAAATCTGCCCCAAAGTTTATCTGAAAAGAAGATAATCAGTGAAATTTATGCATAAAAATAATTCTATAGTTATGTTTCAAAAGGTTTACACTGAAGAAATTAATTAATTAATTAATTGAAACCTCATGTCAAAGAATAAAAGCAGTCAAATTTTATTAAAAAATTAATAATTATAAGGCAATGTAATTAATTGCTATGTCAGTTAAAAGATGCATCCATACAAAGGACCTCTGTGTTAGATAACACAGTGAATGAATGCTACTACTTTTTCTTCATAATTTTCTTAAATAATTTGTTTAAAACTTAATGGATGAGAATATTATTTTTCTAAAACAGAGAAGCATTCATGCAACATGCTAGGCCACAGTAGGGTTTGTTTGGTTTTGGCTTAGTATCTTGTATAAATCCATGCAATTGTGGCTTCTTCAACAATCATAATTAAATAGCCAGCAGTTTTCATGCCCCAAGTCAGTATCAGTTTTTCAAAGCTTTTCTGTATCAGAGAACTTCAAAGAAAGGCTCCTCCTCTGACAATCATTTAACACAGGTTTTTATCTCTGCAACAAGGGTATCTCGAGTGGAAGAGGAGGGGCGGATGATGAAATGTTTGCTATGATGTGACATAAAAATGCAACATGCAGGTAATCATTAATTTATGACGGGTTGCTTAGTAACCATTTGAAATTGTAACGAACTTCTCCCCCAGTTCCAAGGTTCCAACTGCCCCTATGGGGTCATGTGACTGCATTTTGAGTGCTTGACAACTGTGCTGCAATTATGGATTTTGCAGGATCCTGAGGTCACACAATAATTTATGACAATTTTGTCCAAAAATGGGAGTTTAATTTCTTTTTTTGCAAAAATGTCCCTTTAGTGAATAATGGATTCATTTAACAACAGCAGCATTCCTTACACAATCACACTGTTCATTTAATGACCATCACAAAAAAGGCCGTAAAACTAAGTCTGGTCACGATGGTTCATTTTACATCCATCATGACTTATGACCATAATGGATAAGCTCCATTAAAATCATAAGTCAAGAACTGCCTGTATAGATCTATATTGTGACATTAAGAACTGAGAGCTATCATTCTGACATAATTTCATTTTGTGGCCTATGCTCTCTAAAACAGATTGTTCAGTCACACAAGAACCATGACGGAAATACATTTTCATAAAAATATCCTCAAGAGAAGTAGAAAGCACATACAGAGAACATTTTATCTTACCTTCCTATAGGTCCCAAATCTCCCGAATCTTGACTTCCAGCTTCACTGGGCGTGCTCACTGATTTCGGAGAGGGAGACATAGGGGTTGGGACTAAATAATGAAAATAACAGGTATCTCATGTTAAAACATGCAATGATTGCACTGATGTAGAGCACCGTCAAGAAAATTATAAACCAGGATCCAAATAATAAAATGATTGCACATGCAGGAGGATTTTAAATGGTGAAAGGAGGAGAAAAGAAAGAAACAAATCAGTTCTAACTATTCCATGAACTGTGTTAATATCCGCACCCAATTTTTTATAATTAAAAATTAAAACTCAAGGTTGACTCGAAGTAGCACTGGTTTTTTTAAGCATGGGCAGGCAGTTGGAAATTTTAAAAGTAACTTTGTTTTTACCAAAGTTAGGGCTTAAATGTTTTTGTTGCTACCTAAAAAAGGAATTATAATGAAAAATTCAAAATATTACTGAGTAAAAAACTTTTTAAAAACAACTTCCAATTTTCTATGAAAAGAAGAACAAGAATTACAACTGTAATTCAAGAAAGAAAAGATATTTTGGACATTTATTTGAATGCTTGCAAAAGAGAATAGCTTCTTGTGTCTTTAAGCTCACTAATATTCATTAATGTAATACCCTAGTTTTCTGCTCAGATTGGTTGTTTATGACAAATAATTCCAGTAGATGTGAATTCCTAGTGAGTTTTTTTTTCTTTTTAGCCTGATTTAACATATTTGACATTTTTCTACCAGCACAATAAAAATATTACTCCTGATCCTCTACAAAAATCTCAGACTTTTCTGGAAAAAAATACCAAGAGGATTTCAGAGTGACTATAAGAGGTTTGTGATGTTGTAATAACAGCAAAAGAAGAAGGGGACAGCAGAGAATGAAGGAGGTAGCTGGATGGAGTCACTGAAGCAATCAGTGTGAGTTTAAAAGGGCTCCAGGGGATGGCAGAGGACAGGAGGGCCTGGAGGAACGTTGTCCATGTGGTTGTGATGGTCAGACACAACTTCACAACTAACAACAATAACAATCCCCAAGCAAATTCTGGGTTGTGAAGTTAGTGTGGACAATTAACCATCCCCTCCCCTCACCTCCAAGTCTGCCCAACAGGTGTTTTAACTGCAGGTTAAAGTCTGCAATCAACATTTATTAAAGTTCCCTTGCATTGATCCTGTATCTAACTAATTACTTTTAGATCTGTTATAATATTGTTGGAACCAAAATAAAAGTAATCAATACTTATTTTAATTTACATGTCAAATCCAGGAAGAACAGAGAATCAATTCTGGCCCGGTATGACATGGAAGTCCAAAAAGGCAGAACTGGAGAAGATAAAAGGGATTCTCTTTGATTTATTATTTGTCAAATATATATGTCCATCTGGGCAGCATACAGTAATGATATGCTGTACCAGTGAAAAGATCTTAATTAATTTCACTAGTATACTTTACTTATTCTCTACCACCTAGGTGCAAAGACTGTTAAAGAAGAATGGTGCGATGTTAGCTTTGTTTGTTGATTCTCAATCAGACACAAATTAAGTGTCTGAATTTGCTGATGATCTTCCATCTCAGAATCTATCAGATTCATAACTGCTTTGTTTTTTCAAGATCTGCCAAGGTCAGTTAGATGCTGCCACCTGCTGTGGATGATCAAACATGAATATAAATTTATTTATTTCTTTATTTATTTGATCAAACTTTTATACCGCCCCTTTCCCGAAGGACTCGGGGCGGTGAACAGCCAGTAAAACCAGAGACAAAATACAGTACAGTTTAAAAGTCCATTAAAATAATTAGATAAGGCTGCTTTAAAATACACTTAAAATTCAATTAAAAGTAATTAAAAACCCACCGTTTAAGATGGCTCCGTGTGCCACCTGTGGCACTGTGACATAGGTTCACCATCACGGCCCTATAACATTTCAGACAAGTTACTGTCCAATCTCTTCTTGAATGCCTCCAGTGATGGAGGCACCCACAACTTCCAAAAGAAACTGTTCCACTAGTTAATTGCTCTCATTTTAGAAAATTTCTCATTAGTTCTAGGTTGTTTGTCTCCTTAATTAGTTTCCATCAGTCAGTTCTTGTCCTGCCTTTGGGTGCTTTGGAGACTAGATTAACTCCCTTCTCTTTCTGGCAGCCACTCAAATACTGGAACATTCTCTCATAGCCCCCCCAGTCCTTCTTTTCACTAGACTAATCATAGCCAAATCTTCATATGTTTTAGCTTCTTGCCCCCCAACCATCTTCGTTGCTCTACTCTGAAGTCTTTCCAGCATCTCAACATTTTTTTTATATTGTGGAGACCAAAACTGGATGCAGTATTCCAAATGTGGCCATACTTCATAAAGGAATACTAATACTTCACGTGATCTTAATTCTGTTCCTCTATTAATGCAGCCTAGGATTGCACTGGCTTTTTTAACTGCTGCCACACAGCCAATGATTGTTTGGGGACTACCTACGTGTGTGTTGGAAGATTGGCTCTTGAAAAGGAAAACGAAGCATTGCTTGGGTCTCTCTAAGCACCTTTTCTATGCTAAAGAGAAGTGATGGAATCTACTCAGAGGTGAAATTCAGCCGGTTCTAGCAGGTTCACCAGAACTGGTAGTAAATTTCCTAAGCGGTTCGGAGAACCGGTTGTTAGAAGAAATCTCCTTTTGTTTTTTTCCCACTTTACAGGGTTAATCCTGTAAGGAAGGCAGGAAAGAAACATCCTGGTGGTGTTTGTAGCTGAATCTTTATTGCCCTGCTTACAGAAACTGCCCACCCAATCACATGACTCTCCCAGCCACGCCCACCAAGCCACGCCCACAGAACCGGTAGTAAAAAAAATTTGGATTCCACCACTGTGTTTACTCCTTGTTATTCTCAAAGTGCCGTTTAGCAATGAATGCAGTTAATTTGTACTTGGCGTGGCAGAGATGCTGTGAGGCCACCTTGCATTTTAGCACAGGTAGCAAAATGTCTTGAGTCGCTGTCCTAACCCATGTCCTTCCCTTACTGTTGGTCATCTTCTGAAATTCTCCACTCAATTTGTGGGCGGGGAAATTGGGTGGATCAAGCAAAAGGTCTGGCTTAGCATTAGAAGGAATGGACACCAAGAAGGAAGATGTCCTCTGGTGGAAAAAAAAAAAGGTTTGTTCTGCTTCGATCTGTAATGATCCTCTACAGATCCTTGTTCCTGGCTTGGTTCTAGAGAAAGAGCTGTGGGCCAGAAATGAACAGCTCGAATGGCACACTTTCGCACACTTGTTTTTGACAGACTTGGAGATCCCAAGTGATTGAGCAACTTGCAAGATGAATCATGATTGTTCTCAGTTCTCATTCATGTGTAACATTTTCGGAAGACACCAGTTTTAAGAGAAATCATTTAAAGATTATTTCTCTTCTTCGCCTGGAAGACAAATGATTCAGAATCCATTGGGGCTCACCCCTCTTCTTTGTAAGCTGCTTTGATTTCCATCTGGATCTCTGGATTTAATCTTTTTAGGAGAAGCAACTTTCTTTTGTCAAACATACAGCTGGGGGTTTTTTTTGTCTCCTGCTGTGGTTTCGTTCGACACGTACAGCTGATGCATTCATAGCTTTCGGCTGCTGAACCACCATCCCAAGAGGAAAAGCAGGTTGCTGTCCTACCTGTTTTCCATTGCATTCTCCTGCTGCGAACATGCTTGAAACAGATGAAAATATGACTCAACCACAGAACAGGATAGGATATTTCTAAAATTAACATTTTAATGGAAGAATGAAGACGCCGGATTTAAGAAAACATTAGTGCTTTAATCTGCTTTCACTCTATTAGTGATTGTCATGGAATCCAAGATAAACTCTGTTTATAGATAGTCCTCAACTTACCACCCCAATTGAGGCTGGAATTTCCATCATAAGCCATTGCAGTCACAAGTAGAGTTGAACCCATTTTTATGACAATCACTAAGCAAAATATGTTGGTCATTGACTGAATGAACGCAGCCAGATGCAAACTCAGTGGCTGCAAATTTTGATCACAAGACTGCAGGACACTGCAACCAGTTGTATATGTAAGCCAGTTGCCAAATGCATGAATTGTGATCATACAATTTTGGGGATGTGTATGATGTGATGATTGTAAGCACAAGGACCAGTCATAAGTGGAAGGACAAGACTTTTCTCAACATGGTCATAACTTAAAATGGTCACTAAACAAATGAATACAAGTCATGATGAAATTTCCAGTCCCAATTATGGCCGTAAGTCGAGGACTACCTATAAGGTTACTTGGGGATCTCTTGGAAGACTCTGTCATCATTTCTGGTGCAACATTCTTTGGCTGGCTACCAGCTTTTCCCAAAATGGTGCCTCCAGATGTTTTGGGTACCAAAGATTATAGGGAATAAAATCCAACCATTGGGAGAGGTGGCCAAAAAACCCCACCAAGATAGCAGCTTCAATCATACAGCTTCTGCTGCCTTCTAGACATTTTACCCACCCAACTTGGAGGTCGAACAAATCCAGTTGAAGGAAAGCTCTTTAAAACTCTGATGGATGAACCTGCAGCATTCTCGATATGGTTGAACTTCTTCTTCCATCAGCTCCACTAGAATAGTCCAATGAGCCGTGGTAGCGCAGTGGTTAGAATGCAGTACTGCAGGCTAATTCTGCTGACTGCTGGCTGCCAGCAGTTCAGCAGTTCAAATCTCACCAGGCTCAAGGTTGACTCAGCCTTCCATCCTTCTGAGGTGGGTAAAATGAGGGCCCAGATTGCTGGGGGCAATAGGCTGACTCTGTGAAGTGGTATATAAGTCTAAGTGCTGTTGCTATTGCTATCCTCAGGTAGGATTAGAATTGCAATCTGAAAACCCACAATTCTCCTGCCCTTGAGATTTGGTGCTCTCTTGCATCTAAATCTGCATCTTATCTCCAATGAGTTCATTTGCTCTTTATGTTGTTGTTGTTGTTGTTGTTCTTGTTCTTGTTCTTGTTCTTGTTGTTAACCCTTAGTTCACCATGAGGAATCTGAGTTTCCTTTGGGCTTTACAGAAGCCCTACAGGGAAGACTATTGGAAGTGAAATTCAACCAGTTCTAGCTTATTCGCTAGAACCACTAGTAAATTTTCCAAGCAGTTCAGAGAACCGGTTGTTAGAAGAAATCTCCTTTTGTTTTTTTCCAACTTTACAGGGTTAATCCTGTAAGGAAGGCAGGAAAGAAACATCCTGGTGTTGTTTCTAGCCTAATCTTTATTGC
>JANHFJ010007012.1:275268-285641 GCA_032468195.1 Cerberus rynchops | reverse complement strand
GAGGCACCCCACATACTAGGGGCCTCGAGGCCGATCTCAGCCCCCCTGTCAACACAAATTGCGAGCGGTCGGAGAGGGAGGAGGAGAATCACCGAAACACGGTGCCCCCCACTCCCAGCCCCTCCAACCAAATTTTTGAAACTTCATAAATAAAAATTATTTAATCCTATTAAGAAAGAGAAAACTGGAATTGCTGATAGTGATGACTCCTTGAAGTAGTACGTCAGGCCTACAGGATCCATCATTTTTGATGCCATGCTTGGCCTTCTTCTCTGAGTCTCATGTCTATCAGTTTATTCCAAATCCTCAATTCTCAGAAGGAATTTGTTATTGCAGCACAGAAACTGTAAGGTGAACTATTTCTGTCTTTATGATGGAAGCATTCAATTCCCATTATTATGAACGTTCATTATTTTAAGGCATCCCCTAAAACAAAATTAATCTTAAGTGCTTCTGTAGAGTTATTTTTTACATAGAAAAACACAAATCCCAAACAGCCAGTATTTGGAAGTATTCACCTTCTAATTCTGGTGGCTTGGGGCTTTGCACATCCTGCCGTTTTTCCTTTGAGAAGAGTTGCCAGATGAGCAGTAGTCTGCATTTACAGATATTCTCAGAGAAATCACTTGTCTTGTATGGGGAGAGCACAGATAATTCTAGGAGCCCTTGAACTTAATTTTGTGCTTGTTAAAAGTTAAATTAGCGCTCTTAACAAGTGGGGGGAAGCAGAGACTACGAATGAGACAGAAAAGTACTTTGAGATTTAAAAAAAAAAAGCAATTACACATGTACCGTGGTTTTTAATATAATATTGATCTGAGAGGATCTTAATATCAAATTCATTTAGGATCCCAGATTGAAATAATTTTGATAATCTTTTAAATCCATTTCTGTAAAAACCTGAATGATATACATAATATTTAAAATGAGTGAAAAGTATACAAATTAGTTCACTCCCTTTCTGGGGGTTATTCCTCTAGTCCTGAGTCTGGTTATTTAAACATGTTTACAGAATTCTGTAAATTTTACTTTTGTAGGTAATGGTTTGGAAGACAAACTTTGATGCTGCTGATTATAGTGATGCAATACAAACCCAGAAATATACTATGAATGCAAATGGTGGTGATTATGGGAATAATCTGAAAACACAGAACACCATGATGCATATGAATGGCTGTTTTAACAATATGGTAAGTTGATGGAATTGATATTCTAGATTTTTCTGTTCTGGTTTGACACAACAGTATATCCTGAATTCTTAGATATTTTTTTCTTCTGTTTGGTGGTGTGCAATTTTCATAAACTTCCCGAATAAGTCCCTGGCAAGGTTTTTCAGAAATGGTTTGTCATTGGCTCCTTCCTAGGGCTGAGACAAACTGATTGCCCCAGATCACCCAGTTGCCTAATGCAGAACTAGAACTCATGGTCTCCTCATTTGTAGCCTGATGCCTTAATCACTACACTGAACTTAGGTAATAAGACTACTGTATTTATGTAATAAGAGTACAGGTAGTGCTTGGCTTATGATCATAATTGAGTCTATCATTTCTGTTGCTAAATGAGACTCTTGAGCAAATCGTTCCCTATTTTTTTACAGCCTTTCTTGTTAAGTGAATCACTGCAGTCGTTAAGTTAATCACATGGTTGTTAAGTGACTCTGCCTTCCCCATTGACTTTGCTCGGTGGCGCAGTGGTTAGAGTGCAGTACTGCAGTACAGCGGTACTTCTGCTTTATGTCGGTTCAAATCCCACCAAGCTCAAGGTTGACTCAGCCTTCCATCCTTCCAAGGTGGGTAAAACGAGGACCCAGATTGTTGGGGGCAATAGGTTGACTCTGTAAACCGCTTAGAGAGGGCTGGAAAGCACTATAAAGCCATATATAAATCTAAGTGCTATTGCTATTGCTTAGCAGAAGGTTGCAAAAGGGGATTGCATGACCCCAGGACGCTGCAACCATCATAAATATGAATCAGTTTCCAAGAGCCCAAATTTTGATCACATGTCCATGGAGATGGTGCAACGATTGTAAGTGTGAAAAAGTCATGTCACTTTTTTCACTGTATCTTTGAACTAAACAAATGGTTGTAAGTCAAGGACTACCTTAATACAACTAGGAGGTGGGCTGGCCTGAGAAAATGCAATTGGCCTTTATTTTTTTTTACTTAGCAAGATCTTTGGCTGAAGAGTAAAGAGTTTGTATGTAGATTTTTTTTATATTGACTGTGGAGCTCAAAAAGTGCATTTGGAGAATAATTTTATGGCCAAACAGCCACTTTGTTGTTATGCAAGTATGAACATTTCCTTGATTGAGGGTCTGAAGGCATCAATTTCCTTCACTGAAATGATGACATTTGAAGTATAAAATTGGAGAGGCTTTGGTTTGAAGAAAACCAGAGGAGACAACAGGACAACCCAGCATGGGTTATTTAAAATCAGGACTCTTGATAAAACAAACAAACAATAGCTTATCAAAACGACTGCACTATAAACAGAGGAAAAGGCCAGTTAGGACTTAAATGGTCATCAAAATGACTCTGGGTGGCTTATAACAAAGCCAACAAGAAGACAAAATAAATAGCTGACACCCAGACAGCCATCAGTACAGCCATTTAACTTTGACGCCCATGCTTGAGAACACAGTGATGTCTTTCAGGGTCTTGGAAAAGTCCATTAGGGTCAGAGCCAGTCTGACCTGGGGTTGAGAGATGATGTTCATCTGAGGCAGGCCTTTAATTGATGGGACTTTTTGTTAAAGTAAGGGACCGTATAGGACTTGAGATTTGTGGAAAGCAGATTGAATATCTGGATGCTTACAGTGAAATTGCAAGCATGTAGAATAATATAGATTCTTCTCAAATGTTCAATTGCAGAAACCGATGGACACTGGCTATAGTGAGCAAGCTGGAAATTACAGACATGAAAAGGTAAGGCAAATTGAATGTATAGTTATCAGGAGACTATTGTTTGTTTATAGTACGTTTTAAAAATATTTTATAAAATTTAAAATATTTACAGTACAATATTTTAACAGGAACAGGATCTTCTTTTATTAGATGAGAGCCACATATATTCTTTGGACTCTCAAACATGGTCAGGGCCAGGACAAAACTGAATTTAATTTAACTTAATACAGTTTATAATTGCACACACACTCTTTGTTTCTTTTACATTATTTTTTCCCTGGGGAAAATACCCAAAGTGAAAAATAAACCTATGTGGATTTTCCTTCCTCTACTGGCTCTCATGTCTCACCAGGGATGGAGATACATAGCTGGGTACCATCAGAATGTTCAGCACCCCATGATTATGTGATTATGGCTTAGGCACTTGGCAATTAATTTGCACTTACTACATTTGCAGCTTCCCAATGTCACATCATTGTAATTTGCAACCTTCTCTGCTGGCTTTCCACAAGTAAGTCAATGGGGAAGCCAGAGGGAAGGTTTCAAGTCGCTCCCGTACATTGCTCCTGTTCCTGCCACTTTCCTGCACACCATCTCTCCCTCTCCATCTGACTGCACTTCTGCCTGACTGCAGGAGTCATTTGCATGTCTTCCCACCTTTGGCACACCCACAACACACTTGTACCACAGCTGTCACTTACCTGCCTGGCAGCTTGCAAGCTTTTTGGGACTTGCATCTTTCTGCCATTGACTTTGCTTCAGGTTTCTCTTTTGCTGTTTCAATTCCTGGGGGTCCCAAACATGAGTTGCAGGTAATAGTTGTCTCCATCTTCATCCAGCAACCTGAAAGAGAAGATCTGTAGCAAAAACAGCTTCCTCCTTCAAATCATTGTTCCCCAACCATGGGGGTTGAAGGCAACATTGGCACAACTCTTTGGTTTAGGCACCTGTTCTTCTGTGTCCTTAGCTTCTTTGCACATGTTTGTGCCCATTTAAATGTGTATGTCACAAGACTGACAGGTCTTTTGTTTTCATTACCTTCATTGTGTCTCTCATCTTCCAGCAACTGGGGATGGATGCTGGCGATTTTCCAGTTAGACAAAAACCTCAAGTTGCTGGAGCGGCAGAATTAATCCAAAAACAACAAGTACAGATTGATGAGATTGGGTTTACTAGTACTCTCCAGCACATCGTGGCACAGTTGGATGTTCTCACTCAGGTAGAGAAGACTTGGCATTTTGATGAAATGTCATATTATTAATTATGTTATAACAATGGAATCATGCTGTTATGGAAGAATCAGTGTGTGGAATATGATAAAGAAACTTCTGGGTAACTCCGTATGAACATTTAAGTCGTAAACAGAAAATGCTTTTACATTTGCCTTGCAGTGTAATGGAATAGTGAGAGAAGGCAAAGCAGAATTTTCTGATTCGTCGCATATTTCATTTCTTTGTCCATAAGTTGCTAATGTTTGGAATTAGCTTGTGTACATAGTATATAGCTAGCAAATTCCTGCCCTATATGCTAGTTGCCACTAGATAAGATGGGTGGCACATATATCTAATAAATAAGCGTTCATAGCAAAATGCTTGAGATTTTAACTTTCATTTGTATTTCATTCTTTCTCAAGGAGGCATATATGTCAAGCTTTTATTCAGTTTTTTCCCAAAACAGGTGAGATAGGTTTCGCTTAGAAATAGTATGTGAGATGACTTTTCTTTAAAGTTGGTTTGTATGATTGGAAAAGTTTTTGTACATTTATATAGTAACAGATGAGCCAGTTTCCCATTTCTTTGCCATTTTCTTTATTGGCATAGAGCTAATTGAGATTGGAAATTCTCTAAATGTTCAGATCACTTCTGAGTGCGTATCCTTGTATATTTACATGTGAAGAGAATAATGGATATATGTGGGTGGGATAGTTATTAATTAAATTAATTCATTTTTTGCCCCAGCCTGCTCTTTTTTGGAGTATGACTTCTATGTTTAAATATAAAAATAAAAATATGCATACACATACGAAAGTGTTCACATGCAGATGGTAATTAATAGAAATAATGGGTCTGGAAGGGTGTGATACATCCCACAGCTGGATTTCAGCTAATGAAAAAAGGGCTATTGCAAAAAGAATGGCTTCCAATCTCAAGAATGAGGGCAAACCTAAGTCTTAAAAATCTCAGGGAAGGAGCACATTAGAAGAGTACAGTCAAGGCTCCGTCATGATTCTTATGTTTAGAAATGTTGGTCTAAAGATGAGTTCAGAGAAAATTTCATAAAAGAGTTTTGCTTTGGGAATTCATTCAGATTGGCATGAGGCATATGGCCCCTCAATATACGGTAGGTAGTTCTTAGCCTACGAGCATAGTGGAGCCTGCCCATTATGGTTGCAAGTTGTAATGGTTGTTAAGCAAAATGATTACGAGATTGCCTCATTGGATGATGATGAAGATGTTATCCAGACGGTTATATACGACTCAGTGAATCTGTGGGCCAGGTCTCACCCCATTTTTCCATCTTGCACTTACCTTCTTCGAGTTTTTCTATGCTCTGGCTGATGTTAGCTTCAATAGTATCCGGCCACTGTGACCCTTGGTGGCCTGGCTTCCTTTTACCACTAACTCTTCCAAATATAACTGCTTTTTCCAGTGAATTCCCCCGCATGGTATGGCCAAAGTAAATGAGATGCAGTTTTATGATTTTGTCTTCTAATGACATGTCTGGTGTTATGCAGTCCCCAGTACTTGTTTTAAAGTCCAGCTTTCACAACCATAGGTAGCTATGGGGAACACAATAGAGAGCGGACTAGCCTTTATTTGGTTGCCAGGCTAATGTCCTTGTTTGTTCATATTCAGCTCATGTTCATCCTTGCTGTACGACCCAGTGCAATCGGATGTTTTATTTCTGGGCTGCATTCACTGCTTTGAGCTCTCCCTGCTCTCTCCAATGTAGTCATTAAGTGACCATGCTGGTCATTAAGTAAAGCACGGGGTGCCTCAGGAATGGGGGAGGCTATGGGAGGGCTAGCACAGGCCCAAACCTGCCTGTCCCAGGCTTTCCCCACCCCTGAGGCACCCTGGGCTCTGCTTCCTACCCCTGAGGGTCTCTGCGACACTTGGACCTACTTCCCATTCAACTGGATCCCACGCCCTCTTGTCCAACTCCTGTCACTGAATGCACATTTATCTTTAGAAGAGTCCAAGAGCCCCGGGCCTCGTGTGAGGGAATGAAGGTAGGGCTCTATGTGCTTTGTCATCCCTGGCTTCACAGCTGCATCCCAGAAGCAGGTGCTATTTTCAGAGGGGCTACAGTGAATGGTGCCCGCTTTTGGGCCAGAGCCACATGGCCTAGGGATGGAGAAACTTTTAGTTCAGCCAGGACAGTGACATTAGGAATGGCTATCTGCCTGCTTTGGATGTGGTTGGCTATAATCCAGGAGACGTTTGAGTATTGCTAGACATATGTAATGCCATCCCAGAAGAAAAAAAAAAGTAAAAATACTGAGAGTAATGGAGATACTCTGATTGTTTTATATAGTCCTTTGTACGCAAAACTACTTTACTTTGTGTTTATTGTAATGTTTTTATTGTAAATGTATAATAAATAATTGTATTTATTGTAATGTTTCTTTTTTGCAATATTTAAAAAAATACTGTCTGTAGTAGTCCTTGCTTAGTACCTATAAAAATGTTTTTTGACTTGAAAACTTTGCTTTATTTCCACGTGATGGCCCCAATCTTCAAATTATTTTGGTTTGGTTTAGGAGTTTTTTCCTAGATTGTTCTTCCATGGTGAGGATTCCAGAAGTATAGCTTTGTTGCAGTGAATTTGAAGAAGTTTCAAGCAAGAACTCTATTGTACCATTAGCACTTCTTTGATTAGTACCTCAGAATGAACAGCAGAGGGATCTAAACACATATCCCATTACACTGAAGGAATGTCACTCTACTTTCTAATCTGTCTGAACTATATAGCCACAATCGTTTTAAATATGTATTTTTTATCAGTCATAAAATAAAAGAATCTCTTTAAAAGAGATTAAGGAAACTAATGGAACCATTGCCAGATTGCTTAATCCCATTGCGTGGATCTGTGTATCATTCAGCAAACTTTGCTGCATAGTATTCTCCCAAGCTGTACTGGGCCCATTTCCCCACTACAGCTTGTCCTCAATTTACAAATGTTCATTAAACAATGGTTTGAAGTTATGATGGCTTCAGAAAAAAATGACTTATGACCCTTCCTTGAATTTATAACCATTGCATCATCCTGCAGTCACATGAATGCAATTGGGGGCTTGTCAGACTACTCACATTTACGATGATTGCAGCATGTTGCATGTTAATTTATTGCAGTGGACTTTAAGATTTGCTTAATAACTATGTGATTCACTTAACAACCATGTGATTTGCTTAATAATTGTAGTACAAATGGACGTAAAATTGGGTCTCCACATGATGATTCACTTAACAACTGCATTGCTTAGTTATGAAAATTCCAGTGCCAATTGTTGTAAATTGAGAATTACCTGTCGGGATTTATGGCGTTCTTATAGCATCAGCCACTCAACATGGAAGTAACAGAAAATGTATTCCCATTATTATTTTGGCTTCATGACAGTAAGCTATTTTAGCAGATGCTATGAATTGCTAAAACAGTATAATTTGGTATCTAATGAAAAATGATAATTTAGGTTTCCTAGTACTATATATGAGCTTGGCTTTATTATGTGCTAGACTTTGGCAAAGTGAGCCAGTTTGGTCTAGTGGTTAAGGCATCAGACTAGAGTTCTAATCCTGCCATAGGCACAAAGCCAAGTGGGTTTGTGCCTATGTGCCTAACCTTGAGCCAGTTACTCTCTGAGCCTTGGGAAGCAGCACTTCTGAAAATCTTGCCAAGAAAACTGCAGGAACCTATCTAGGCAGTTGCCAGGAATAAAACACTAATTCGAAGGCACACATACAGAGACAAAAAAAGACGCTTGAAAAAATTAATCACCCAATTTTATAATTTTCTACGATGGCTGTAGCTTCAAAATGGAATTTTTCTGATATTTCTTTGAGAGTTACTTATCAGATACTGCATTGCAGGCATGCAAATGACTGCTCTACCACAGTGACCTTGAATGTATGTTACTGCATTCTTTGGTGTAAGTCAGTTGCTATCACTCATACCTGTGAGGATGAGTAAAGTTTAACTTAGAATAATATTTTTACCACTCCCTATTCTTCTGCTTCGAGGAAGCTATTGAACTGCAAGGGAAGTCACTAAATTTCTGAAAGGGTACTTGATCATACTTACTGGCATACATACTAGCATATGTGTTGACAAATTCCTTGTGTGTCCAATCACACTTGGCCAGTAAAGAATTCTGTTCTGTTCTGTTCTACTTGATGATCAGAGAAATGATCAGAGAGTTCTTTTAGATTGGGGTTGGGTGCAATATTGTTTAATGTTTTGTAAACAATACCTATGCTGGAGAAGTGAAACAAATATATATGAAAGAGCAAGCTTGTTTTTACTTTACTGAGGCTGTAAGATCAATAAATAGGAGAAGCAAAATTAGAAAAAGGACAAGTCTCCATCCTTTCTGCTTGCAGGACGTTAATGTGGAATTAAGACTATATTTTCTTTTCATGTTAGTTTTCCCAAAGGATAAGATTAATAGTAATGAATTATTTAGCAAATTATATACTTTTCTACTTTGGATAATAATTTCTCATTAAATTATAGGGCATGGCCAGCAAATTTGATCTGTAATGTGGTGAAATGTTTTCTTCTGTAATATTATGTTTTTGCCAGTGCATGATTTTTGTGTGAGTTTATTTTATTACGCTCCTTTCTTAGTAAAACAGCCCATGGTATCCTTAAAAAAAATGGGCAGCATAGGCTAATCGTACAGGTATTTACTCAGATGTAATTCTCACATGACTCTTGACTTGTTCTAATTAGTTACATAGAATTGTTGTCTTATGCTAACCCTACAGCACATTCTGTCATTATCTTTCTCATTTTGCAGACTGTGTCCATTCTAGAACAAAGATTAACATTAACAGAAGACAAGCTGAAGGAGTGTCTTGAGAATCAACAAAAAATTGCTCAGAGTAAAGCTACCTGATTCTCCCCCAAAGCTGATGAAGGCATTTTGTGTGAATGGTTTTAAAGTGAAACATATTTTATTAGAATAAACTGTATAGCTAATAATGTTTGTAAATACATTTTGGTTAAGATTAAACTTTCCTTTCTTATTAAAAATGGCCAGATCTGTTGCTTGGTTTATTTAGCAAAAACATTTCAAATCTAACAAAAATGAAATGAAAATAGAAATGGATATTCCTATTTTGAAACTTATCTTTTCAAACTTGAAGTAGACTTGTTGAAATATTATGTGTGGGTGCATTCATGCACATGGCACACTGTGGGAGTTTTTCATTAAAAAATAGAAGAGGTCTCAGTTACAAATGTGCTGCATACAGTTCAAATTGTTTTTTTTTTTTTTTAAAAATCCCATAATTGTTGCTTTGGGGAGATTCTGTTTGGAATCTTAAATGCCAGAAGAACATCTGAAATATTATTTACAGAGAGAGATCTATGGTTTATGCTTCTCTTTCTCTCTGTTAGCTTTTTCTCCCAGGAATTCTAGGTGTTTATTTAGTGGAGTGTCCCATCCACCACTTCCTTTTATTCCCAATATAAGAAAATTGTGGGGTAGGTTGGGCTGAGAAATGAGATAATCTGTTTAAAGTCATCCATTGAGCTTCTGTAGCTGAGGGTGGTTTTGAACTTGGATCTTTCTCATTCTGTCCATCTTCTAAATGAATACACCATGTTGATTCACTTCTGATATTACGTTTCTCTATAAAAGAAAAAAGACATTGCTGTTGTGTTTTAATGTTAATTTGAAATTATTTGTCTGGTTATCAAACCTAGAATATCTATCTGAGTCTTGAGCAAATAAACCAGCTTTATATTCCTTCCTTTTATTTCTAACAATCTTGATATTTACTCCTTTCCAATAAGGTCCTAGAACTTTTTTCCCCTCATTTTTTTTCTTTGTCCCTTCACACAAAATTCTTGAAAGTTTTAACAAGCTTTTGTAGATCCAATATAAGAAAATTATCCAGATCGCTCTCTTGATTTGTTATTTTTACATTGCTTTGAATTAAGATATCAGCTGGTTTCTTTTCTTTGTCCAATATAACATTTTTTGTATGTCATTCTTGAAGACTGTCATTTAAAAATCTACTTTCAGTTGCAGGTAACTACACATAAAGTGATATATATATATATAAACTTTTGTGGCCCTTCTGCCTATGGGGGTATTTTCATGCTGTTCTGAATATTTTTTTATTTATCATTTATTTATTAAATTTTTTATACCGCCCCCTCTCCCGAAGGACTCGGGGCGGTGCACAGCCAAGTAAAAAATACATATAAACAATTTAAAACCCAGTTAAAATTAATTAAATT
>JANHFJ010007008.1:32657-45473 GCA_032468195.1 Cerberus rynchops | reverse complement strand
AATTGCTGTACACCGCCCCGAGTCCTATGGGAGATGGGGCGGTATAGAAATGTTGGTAATAAATAATAAATAAATAAACCGGTTGTTAGAAGAAATCTCCTTTGGTTTTTTTCCCACTTTACCGGGTTAATCCTGTAAGGAAGGCAGGAAAGAAACATCCTGATGCTGTTTCTAGCCTCATCTTTATTGCCCTGCCCACCCGGTCACATGATCCTCCCCCAGCCACGCCCACAGAACCAGTAGCAAAAAAATGTGAATTCCACCACTGCCCCACGGGCCACATCCAGCCTGCGGGCCTTGAGTTTGTCACCCCTGATTTTGATTTTCCTTAACATTGTCCTCTGGTGCTCCTTAACGGAAAAAGAAATCTTCCTTTATGTCACTCTCCCCGGCATTGACAGACTTCAGAAGTGGTGAATTTGATTTCTGTGGTGCACCGAAATATCCCTGCAGAAATGCTTTCCTACGTGCTAGTAAATAATTTGCTGTAGGCAGTTCTTTTGTGCAGGCTTTTTGGTTTTTCAACTATTTTGGTCTTCTTTTGGCCCTTAACTGACACTGCGCACAGCAAGGGATACTTTACTGTCTAAACTACTAGCAATGGATAAATGAAATCCATATAATCCAGGAAACCAAAAAGCAACTATTAACCTGCATAGCTGTGCTCAATAGCACTTAACGGATCGATACAAGAAACCATGATCATGCAGGATTTTTTTCAGTTGGAAGGGACTTACAGGAGTTCCTACACAACAGCTATCCAGTCTCTTCTTAAAAACCTCTAGTGTTGGAGAACACACAACTTCTAAAGGCAAGCTGCTCCACTGATTAACTGTTCTCACTCTTGGGAAATTTCTCCTTAGTACTAGTTGCTTCTCTCTGATAAGTTTCCATCCGGTTACTACTTCTCCTGCCGTCAGGTGGTTTGGAGAATAGGTTAAGCCAGTGGTGGAATTTACATTTGTTTTACTACCGGTTCTGTGGGCGTGGCTTGGTGGGCATGGCTAGAGAGGGTCATGTGACTGGGTGGGCAGGGCAATAAAGATTCAGCTAGAAACAACACCAGGATGTTTCTTTCCTGCCTTCCTTGCAGGATTAACCCTGTAAAGTGGAAAAAACCCAAAAGGAGATTTCTTCTAACAACCGATTCTCCGAACTGCTTAGAAAATTTACTACCAGTTCTACCCAACTGGCTAGAACCAGCTGAATTTCACCTCTGGTTGCACTGCTTCCAAAAGGGTTCCTGTTCTTGGCGCATCGCTCTCTGAAAAGCAGGTTTTAAGCTGGAAAGGCTGTTACATCGAAAAGCAAAACACGTGATGAGGCTCTCTGTTCCTTAGCATGAACTTTCTTCCTCAGCTCTTGTCTGTTGACTGCAGTAGAAATAATAAAAACAAAAAAAACAAAAACAAAAACAAAACAATTCGTTATTGAAAATCCCTCCTCATCTCTGCCATGCTTGGCAAGTCCTGGCACATTTAAAGCTCCCTTGATTGACAACAGTTGTGATGCTTTCCTCCATCAAATCCCCACTGGAAAGGGAGGGAAGGACTTTATATTCTGGGGGAGGAAGAGTTTAACCTACCATAAAATGAATCACAAAGGCAGCTACATGCTATTTGCCCTCCTCCTCCACCTCCTCCTCCTCCTCCTTTCTCCCTTTTCCGTCCTCCCTCATCCCACCTCTTTCCTCCCTTCTCCCTTCTCCCTCTTCTCTCCTCCATCCTCCTTTTGTCTACTGTTATGATTGGGATGTTGCTAGTTTCATAGAATAGATGCAATTTGCAAGTACAGATGTATCCAGAAGGTGGCATCTCCTCCTTTGCTTTTCTCTTCTTTTCCTAAGGAAGAGAAGCCCCCTCTCATCCAGTGAGTAATGCAATCTGCCAGCCTGCAAGTGCCTTGAATCTTGCTCTCACCGGGGACTCCAGCGCCGCACGTTTCCTGGTCTAGAACGTTGACCTGTCCACGGAGGAACTGAGGTGAGGCTCCTGAAAATTTCTGGGAACATGAAAGGCTCCCTTTTTGGTTTTGCAAAAGAGTTTTTTTAAACTCTGCATTTTGGGCAGAACAACCAGCTTTGCTTCCGCAGGCCCTCCTCAATCACCTTTCACATTGACGAAAATCTTTTAACCATTCCTGATATGCTGGCTTGTTGCTAGGCGGAAGAAATCCCTCTCAAGACTGCCTGGAGTGGAAAAAGAGAAGTGCCTGTGTATGTGTGAAAGAGAGAGAGAGAGAGAGAGAGAGACAGACAGACAGACAGACAGACAGATGGACAGACAAGGAGGAGAAGGAGAAGAAGAAAGAGAGAAGTGATTTTAGGCTCCCAAGTGGTACTGATGGGCATATATGTGACGATAGGGGAAGGTTTTGGGGCACCAATTCTGCCTACTCTCCAGAGGTGAAATTCAGCAGCTTCTAGCAGGTTTGCTAGAACCGGTAGTAAATTTTCTAAGCAGTTCAGAGAACTGGTTGTTAGAAGAAATCTCCTTCTGTTTTTTTTTTTTTCCACTTTACAGGGTTAATCCTGTAAGGAAGGCAGGAAAGAAACATTCTGGTATTGTTTCTAGCCTAATCTTTAATGCTCTGCTTACAGAAACTGCCCACCCAGTCACATGACTCCCCCAGCCACGCCCACCAAGCCACGCCCATAGAATCGGTAGTAAAAAAAAAGAATTCTACCACTGCCCCAAAGTTATGTTGGATGTCTATGTTGCTAGCTGATGTGAAAGAAGGCTGTTGAGCAGAGTATGTAAGATAAACTTGGTCTGAGACAGCCATATACATGTGCTGCGCATGAACATATACTGTACTTATACCATGTCTCCACTTTGTAGGAAATATTTACTGTTTCAGAGGCCTCAATGGCCATCCTGTGTTTTCTCTCTGAAGTGGAAAGCAGCCTAATATTTGACTTGCTATTTACAAATGTCTAAATATAGAGATTTCAACAGGAGAAACAGACAGGTCTTGTTACTAAATCATGCATAAGCATCTGCCTTAAACCCTGACCTAATGGTTCATTGTAAATTGCCCTGTAGGTTGTGGAGGGAAATTTCAAATAGTGAAATATATACACAAATATAGAGTGTGTTCTTCTTTATTTGATGTCATACAAGGAAGAAATCATTTTTTTATTGTAGATAAAGCAGAGATAAGAAGATACATCTATTTTATAGAAGAACAATATATATAGACAATGACATAAGCAACAGGAAAATGCTCACCAGTAATTTTTAACTCCTCTTCATCCATCCTGGACAGCTTGTAACTGATTCAGGCATTGCCATCTCTTTCAAGTGTCCCATCTAAGAAGAATAGCCCTGCCCGCAGGAAAGGTCATTGTTAGAAGAAGGTCACATGATTTCATTATGAAACTGTTTGTCCCAGGGCAGTGGAGAAGGCATAATGCTATGAATGGCTACCCGGTGGACTAGCAGTGTTCAGGGCATACTCTAATATCCTTTCAGTGCAATTCAAGAGAGGATGTTAATATTTATAAAAATGTATTCCATTACTGACTTGCCTTTTCATCTACAATTGTCAGGCCACAATTTGCTTTCAAATTCTCACAGCTAGCATGGTGACCCTGAACTAACAGCCTTCACATCTCCTGCACAGACTTGGCATTCACTTTAGTTGGAACCTCTCGCTAGCTGTCAGGAGTCACTGCTTTAAACCTTTTAGCAAATCTTTCCCAACTTGATTCCTCAAGGTGTTGGACCTTGAATACCATTATTCCCAAACAGAACGACTTTTGGAATTCTAGAATTTGATATTCAGCAGAATTGGAGGGCATTAGAAAAGGTTACTTTTATTGGAATGGATTGAAATATTAGTGTAGTCTTATGGTTGAAAGATTAAATGTAGATCAGCTTGAATTTCATCCTTGTTATGAATTCAGCTTGGTGGCCTTAAGTGCAAGATACACTCACCATTCTCTGCCTTACTTCTACAGATCTGACTTACGCATCTTGTGTCAGTTTTGTTGCAGTAAGAACAACATAACATGACACGACAAAAGAACATTCTAAGTGCACCATATATTTTTTTTACATAAAATGGGGGAGATTCAAGAAGATCATCCTGAATGTGTAGCATACACATAGACATTTTTTTCTTAATACTATCTTAGTGTTTTTCCCCTTAGGGTCATTCTTAACCATTTCTTTGCCAAATTACACCGAGGAGTCCTAAACTGGTGAAAGGATCATGCAGAATTTGCTTCTGTTTGCTCTATTGGGCAGGACCCACGTGAGAACACTTAGAGCACCTTGAAAGCTTCTGTTCAGTATAGCTCCCTTTTGGCTTGTAAACTGTGCTGGATGTTCCTAACACATTTATGTCAAAATAGTGATTAAAGAACCCTCTTCTTTCATTTCACTCCTTACACTCCTGATGCCAACCTACAACTGTCTTATTTTTTGTTCACCTCGAAATCTTGGGAATGTGCAGGGAACATAAGTCCATCAATGGTCCCTCTATCTGACTAATAGAAGCAGGGGGAAGGTTTTAAATTATTGCTGCCATATTTCCCTGAGTAATAAATATCCCATTCCCCTGTATATACAAAAGAAGGAGAAAATGAATTGTTGGTGCCTCAGTACAACAAAAAAGGAGCAGTTGCTGCAAGAAGAGCTGACTGTAAAACAAAGATGCCTTCCCTTCTGCTTCTCTTTAAAAGAGAAAGCAAACAATGAAACTGAAACGATAACATGTCAGAGTTTTGCAACCAGCTCTTACATGCTGATTTGTTGCTATACTAATAAGACTAGGGAAATATAGTTCTGTTTAATCCGGGCTATGTTGGATACTAATCTTGCTGTTTATCCTAGGTGTATGAGTGTGTGTGTCAGGATTCAGATTACTGTCAGCATTCCAATAAAACTCCTCATATCCATTCAGGACTCAGAGACATAGTTCATCCAAGTAAGAATTTATTTAAAAAGTCATACTGGCACATCTGGGAAAACCTGAATCTGAACTTCTGGGTTTTCCCACTATCCAAGTAAAATTCACAAATCCACCCTATCAGCTATCAGACTATCGCGTTGTCCGATCAATTATTGTTGAAAGAGAAACCACTTCTTCATTCAACCCTCTCCAGGTGCAGGTTGACCCATCCTTGATATTCTCCAAGAATGTTATTTAGACATTACCTCTCCCAAATTCCCAGGCACCAACTGTCACAGCAAAGAAGCGTCTGCAAACTAATATGGCTTCCATAGCTGACAGTGTGATCAGGAGTGAAGTAGACAAGAATTGCTCCCCCTTTTACAACTTAGACTAGGTGGTTCCACAGATGTGTTTGCCAAACTTCATAACTTTAAAATACATGGACTTCAATTCCAGAATTCCCCAGCCAACATTAAATAGAGAATATGAAATGGAGAAATTAGACATTAAATAGAGAAAATTCCTGTCAGATCAATTAATCAGTACAATGATTTGCTTTCAGAAGTTGTGGGTGCTCCAGCACTGGAAGTTTTAAAGAAGAAATTGGACGATCATTTGTCTAAAATAGTGTAGGGTTTCCTGCCTGAGCAGGGAATTGGACTAGAAAACCTACAAATTTCCTTCCAACTCTGTTATTCTGTTTCTGTTATTTAAATATGCCAAATTTGAAAATTACTGTTGTAAAATAATGTAAAATGAGGCTACCCTTGAAGAACATTCAGAAGCTCCATTTGGTTCAGAACAGAGTAGCATGATCATTTTTGGACATGTTTATCTTTCCATATTATACCTTTGCTTTCTGATCTGAACTAGCTTCTAAGTTTGCTTTTTGGTGCAATTCAAGGTCCCAGTTTTACTTATAAAACACTACATGAGGGATTCCTTACACTCATTGTTTGTCTTGGTTGCATTAGGTTGGAAAGAAGGGCTTAACTGAGGTCCCATCTACTATAGATTGTCATCTTGCAGGACCCAGGAAGGGAGCTTTTTCCATAGCAGCACATCTCTCTGGAACATATATGTCTTGAGTTTTGACTGGCCCCACTCTGGTTACCTTTCAGAAAACTCTGAAGTTGTAGTTGTTTTTACAGACAAGGGAGCCAGAGAGCAACTAAGTCCACACCTTTGATGAATAAGATATTTGGGAGCCATTTTGTATTAGTTAACTGGGAACTGTATTTTTAATTTTTTAAAATAAACGTTGTCTTTGACATAGCAGTATGCTTAGACTTATCCACCACTCATTAATGCTTTACAGTGCTCTCTGAGCAGTTTATAGAGACAGCCTAGTGGCCCCAACAATCTGGGTCCTTATTTTACAGCTTCAGAAGAATGGAAGGCTGAGTTAACTTTGAGCCAGGATTGAACTGCTGGCTGTGGGCAGAGTTTGCCTGCAATACTGCATTTTAACCACTGTACCACTATGGCTCATAATGTTCTATTTTAATTTTGGTTAGCGGCTGAATGTCATACTGGTGAGATAGACAGGAATACTGTATTTAGTTTAGATAGATAGATTTGATTAGATTAAAAACTGGAGCCATAATCTACACTAAAGAAGTGGAAGTAGAAATCATGGATACTTAGAGTTCAAAAGCAACTGGGAGACAGAGGTAAGAACAGTTCAAAGTCAACCTTGAACCATCACAATACCCAACACAAAACCCAACACAAGACCCTCACTTGACATGACCTCCCCATTACAAGGCCTACTGACCACACAAAGCGCTTCTAAGCAGAGGAATACTGACACTGATATCTCATAAACTCTGCTGAAGATGTTACCTAGCTTGGTAATGAAACATTCAGAAGCCAACTCACAAACTCGGAGAATGACCTACACCCTCCTCTTACACCAGTGTTACATATATTTGCCACCATTACATAGCTCAAAGTTTTGTAAAAGAAAACACTAGCTTTTAAAATCAGATATACCTGTCTTAGTCTTCCAATGCTGCTGATGCTTTTAGATCACAGAAAGCAGAGTTGCTTTTGATGTGGAACACATACTCCTAAATTCTTCTAATGGCCCAGTAGATATTTTGTTTATGCATCAGCCAGGACCTGTTCCTTTTTTTATTTTTTTTATTTTTTTAAATTTTTTAAATTTTTTTAAAAAATTATTTTTATTTTAAATTTTTTTAAAAATTTTTTTAAAAAAATTAATTTTTTTTAAATTTTTATAATCTGGGCCATTGATTTAATCTTTTTAATTATATTTTAACTTTTCTATGTATTTTTTAAATGGTTGTGCACCACCCAGAGTCCCTTGGGAGGGGGGCGGTATAGAAATTTTTATAAAGAAAGAAAGAAAGAAAGAAAGAAAGAAAGAAAGAAAGAAAGAAAGAACAGTTTATAGGACTACAGTACCCAGCATAAGTCCAGGAGAAAATCAAGACTGGTTAAGCCACACGTACCATCCACTTCCAAATGGCATTTACTTAGTCTGAAAGACTGAGTATCTGAAGAGAAATTCAGAAACAGTTAAAGGGGACAGGGAAGAGAGAAAAGGACTGACAAAATCCTTACAACGTGTACCATATGCTTTGACATTTACCAGATTAGTTAAACATTTCTACTGGGGATAAATATGCCCAGATATCTATGTGGAAAAAAAATGCACGAGGCAAAGACTCATGCAGCATATTTATGTGCAGAGTCAATTCTGTTTCCCCCTTCCATTTTTCTAACCCCATTCAGGGACCTGAACATATAAGGTACAGAAAGTATAAACTAAAATTAACCCTTATGTAGTGGGATAAGAAGATTAATTCAAAGAGTGGGACTATTAATAATAGTCAATTTATTAGGAAAAGGGAAACAGCCTCCCCCACTCAAAGATTCTCCCACAATTAACCAGTGGAACAGTTTGCCCTCAAACTGGGTGCTTCATCACTGGAGGTTTTTAAGAAGGGACTAGGCCATGGTTGTCAAGGAAGGAAGGAGATTATAATCAGAGAGAGGGAGGGTCTGAGAGAAGTTCTGCCTTAACATTGGCCAACAGAGGTGCCCCTGACACAAGTGATGTTGAGCTGGCCACATCCACCCCAGCCACACACACACCGCCTCCCCTAGGTCAAACACAACCCTGATGCGGCCCTCAATGAAATTGAGTTTGACACCCCTGGATTAGACAATCACTTGTCTGAAATATATAGGGTCTCCTGCTTGAGCAGGGGTTGGACTAGATAACATACTAGGTTCCTTCCAACTCTTGTCATTCCAAGAAATTAGTGATTTGTGGGGAATTGTTTCCAATCTAGCACTTAATCAGAAACGATCAACAGCAGTTCCCATCATCCTCATTCATGGGATAATTGTCATCCAGCACATCTGAGTTAGGGAAGACCGCTCTACAAAACAGGGGATTGTCTGTTTCTTTCTGAATCACACTATACCTGATTTAAAATGTAATGCTAATACAAAAGCTACTTTCTTCGTAAATGAAAGTAGGGTCCAGGTAGTCCAGGCTGTGGGCATGATCACATAAATAGCAGCATCGTGTTCACATGTGTAGAGATTCTAAGGGCTGCAATGGAATGCTATCTGTGCCAAGGTTTAACAGGTGCTTAAGGCTGGGGGCTCAATTTAAATTCTCAATCAGGTGCATGGAATGCCAGACAAATAATTGAAAAAGAAAAAAAAGAAAAAGAAACAAGTAGTCTGTCTGGAGACAACTCAGATCTGCTCACCTACTGATATTTTGTGAGCTTTCTATCAAATGTAATGCATGCTTTGGATACTTAGGGTTAAGACCCTTACTTCATCTCTGTTAAATATTTCTTAAGCATATGGCTGTGTTCAAAGAGAAAAAAACTTAAAAGAGACTAGCAGCAGCTGCTCAGTGATTTTTTTTTTATTTCAAGAATCTGCAGTAGGTTTTTAATTTCTGCTTAGTGCTGATATATTGAATGTTCTTAAATTATTGGGAGGAAATCCAATGTGTACATGATGAAAATATTCTGCTTTCTCCTTTCATCAGCCCATGATCGACTGAGTGAAGAGTTTAGCTGCCTTATCTACGAGCCTCTTAAGTCAGGATATGTGCACTTCAGCCAGCTGTATCCTGCATACAATAGGATGTAGGTGGCATCAGTCCAAATGTAGCCCCTGCATTTATAAAGCATGAGAAATTTTGCTAGGATTTTTTTTGTTTCTTTTGCTAATACGAACTCTAAATGACACAAGAATTTTTAGAGATAATTATTTTTTTAAAAATGTGTACATTAGATGTTTCTCATGTAGATATTTCACTGCACAAAGAGAATATCTTCTTATGAATGAAACTTGGAAATGTGGTAAAGCTTACAGGAAAATCTTATGAAAAAATAGAGCTTCCTATATTTTGTATTGATTAAATTTGTCATTATTAACACATCTAATAACCAGCTGTTGATTATTTAGAGAAAATATATTTTCTTTAAATTATTGTAAAATAGTATTTTTGGTATTAAATGTTATCCAGCAATAATGGAATAATAATTTTTTTTTTTACAAAAATATCACCATTTCTCTGAACATGGCAGGTTGTGGTAGAAGGGAAAATAATAATAAGCAATTTAGATTTGGGGCATTGTTCTTTTTAAAATTCAATTTCCATATATCAATACTATTCAGGAAGTTCTAAGAAATATTTTATATGATTTACCAAAAATAGTTGTAGCTTCAGGGATGTAATCTCCACTTTCTAAAAGTGGGAAATGGAATCATATTAGATATAAATGCAATGTAAAAAAAAAGTTAATGCAACATTGTGTGAGAAAATTTAAATATACAATAGTCAAATATATTCAAACTTGTGGTTCCCACAGCAACTGTAGCCAAAGCTTTCTTTGAACTAAGGTTTATGTATTTTAAGCGTTATGCCTGAAAAAAGTACCATTCCTAATCCTCAATCAAAGAAAACAAAGTTTAGAAAGAAATAAAGACACTGATCTCTAAAATAAATACAAATAATTTTCAGGTTTTTCATTGTGAACATATTTCTTTTAGCAAATGACTGATTTTTACTAAATGTAATCAACGAAAATGTGGATGGTTCCTTTGCTAACGCTACAATCTGCCAATTAATTGAAGGTTCCTTGGTGCAATATCTTCCTTGTAGCTAATTGAAGTGCATGTGTGTGTGTATATGTGTATATAAAAATATTTGGGATATGTGAAATTCTGAGACTAACTTTTTGCTAGTGAAATAATACTTTAGTTTAATTAAAATATTTAGTATTCTATATGATATTGATAATTCATATTAAGTTAACACACATATATACATGGGGGGGGCATCAGTTGGTGTGTTTAAGATGGAATAGGCACAATTTGGCCTTGTATAGAAAACCTTGTTAGGGGCCATACCATACATCCACGCTTGTACCACCCTAATCTATATATTTAGCACAGGTTATTGTCAGTGAGTAAAATTATGTCAGTATTAGTTGATTAGGAAGAGAAGGGAAGATCCTCTACTTTCCTCTTCTAACTTTGCTATAAATCACTCTTTTTTCTTTTATTTTGGCAATTTTGACACCTTTTAAACAGTGTCACTGAAAGAAATGTGCGAGTATTAAGACTTCATTGCTCAGTCCAGCTGATCAACTAGGGAATAAGGAAAAGTAAGTGAAACTTTGGCAGCTTCTACAGATGATAAAAAGTCAATAACTCCATAGTCTAAGATCAGATAAATCAATGGCAGACTGGAGTTTACTAAAGGTCCGCTGATTAAAAAAAGCACAGAAATGGATTTTGTACATTTATTATGCAATGGTTTTTCTGATGTTTTGTGTCATGAATCAGAGTTAATTTAATCAAGGCTTCTATGCCTAGTTCATACCTTCGAGGATCAAATTATTCAACATGTCAGCACTTCATATTTCAGAGATTTAAATTCCCCATTAACACCTGTTGTGATCCTGCTATTTTTTAACCCTCCTAGCAGATGCTATTTTTATTGTTTAAAATATGCATCTTAAATGTAAAGATGAATTTAATGATTGGTCTGCTTTGGCTACTCATTCAAGAGAAAAAAAAACATGTCTAGGTTAACAGAGTAAACTTTAGATGTAATGATCTTAAGAATTGTCCAAGTAGGGTACTACTATCTCTGTGACAATAATCTGTATTCTTCTAATAGCTTTATTATTAAACATATGTCTTATGCTGCTGCAATAAAAAGACTCTCAGAATGATTATTCTATTTGTCTCAAATATGTTTCCTTTTCTGAAAACAGATGATGTTGCAAATCATATTTATATTATAGCATATTTTGTAAATGCTTCTGTGTATATTGATATGCAAATGTTGAAAGAGTATTAAAACAAACAAAAATCAAGTATTTGGGATTTTCACAGAGTATATTTTAGCACATTTATTTATAATTTAGATTTTATGATTTGTAAACCTATAGTTTTAATTCATTTTTAATATCCCACATAATACTCAATCTTGATTTTAGAATATATTTGGATGGGGTAGAGACAACATTTCTTTTAAAAGTAGTGGAGAGAGGGAGGAGAAGAAAGAACATGTTGAAATATGAGAAAAATCTAGAATTAAAAAAATCTAAATATGAAAACATGTTATTTATTTTCTGATCTAGACTTCCATGATGTTTAGAAGACCTATACAGCTCAGTTTCCTTTGAGCCTTATTTTGAAGCAGTGATATCTATAATGAAAATGAATACTTTGATGGTAACCACTCTCCAAATTATAAAGAATTCATGAAGTAGCTAAAATGTACTTCGATAAGTGACTGGACATCAGCTATTTTATTTCCAGCTATAATAATATTAATATGTCTCCCCACTGAAAATTTATGAAGCTTCTCTTTTAAAAAAAAGAAAACAAATGCCAGACTTGGCTTTTTTCTGCCTTTATTTTTAAATTAACTATATACCCAATTATTAGTGTATTTTAAACATGCACAACATTAATTCTGTAAAGTAAGGATCTCCTAATAGGTGTAGATTATTACTGGATTTTATCTTTACAAAAATGGGGAAATGATCCATAGCATCATGCAATACTCATAACCTGAAAAATCTATGCAGCACTTTGTAAAACCTAAACTAATTAGGTTTTCTTAGTATATTGTTATTTAATGTATTTGGTGTCCAAATAATATATTTGGTGCCTAGATAAAACCAGAAGGACCATCTATGCTTTTAAAAGGCTGCAGTTTCTAAAACACCTCCAAAAGAAAAGCTACTTTGAAAAGGGTATAAAAAAACTCAATTACCTTTTGGTAATTACATATTTACAAAAAGATGTCAGATGAGATCTATAAAACAGAGTTTTAGTGGCACATACAATTTTCTAAGGAAAAAAATTGAAAAAAACTCAAATGAGATATTCATGCCAACCCAAAGACAAACCACAAAATTATAACAAAAGATAACATGTGTTTCAAATAACATATTCTAATGGAATAAAATGTAAACTTAATATGTATAAATATAATTTTATATATATTTTAGCTAGCTAGATACTTTGAAAATATGCTTTGGAACAGAGTGAGTCCATGGTTATCACACTGTCTGTTCTCAGGATTGCAGGGTTTAGCTATGTGGGGGTTTAGCTATGTGATCCTGAGAAAGGAAAAGGCTGGTTTTACAATTTGGTTGGTGGCAGATGGTACAGCTGTGTTCCTGTGCACACCTTTTTATTATTTTATTTTATTTTTATTTATTTTTCAAATTTTTAAATTGCCTCTCTCCCGAGAGGGGACTTGGGGCGGTGTACAACCATCTAAAAAAACAAGATATAAAATTATAAAAATTTAAATTTTAAAAAATTTAAAAACCAATTTAGAACCCCAAAATTAATACTAGGCCAGACCGGCCTGTTGAAACAAATGGGTCT
>JANHFJ010007006.1:4274-14570 GCA_032468195.1 Cerberus rynchops | reverse complement strand
GGCAGATGAATGGTTGGAAAATTGAGGAAGGAATAATGAAGGTTTACTTTTTATCCTGTTCCTTGTTGGTCCTGAATTATGACCTATTATAAAACAATGTATTAGAATCACGCATTCATGAATTCACAGCTGTTAAGGGAGGGATTTCCAGTGTGAAGTAGTCACTGCTTCAGCCAAGAATGACCACTAACAGAATTCCATGTTAAGGCAACAATTCCTGCTTTTAATTTCAAGCAGTCAAATAAAACGGCAACCCTTTTATATGTATTTTGGTATGCCACACAGAAAGTAACACTTGTGGGAAAACAATTGTATAATAATTTTTCAAAAATAGAAATATAATTGTATTAGTACAAATGCAAGCTGTTTTTAACAAATTGTTCTTGTCTGTGTACTATATATAGAACAACAAACATTAGCAAAATAATTTGATAATTTACAGAAACATTGTGCAATATCAGTGTGTAACTCACATCTTCCTTTCCTCACTTTTGGTAAGAAATTAAGGGAAGTTCTGTCTACATCATGCAGAACAACACATTGTTTCTAAAAAAGAAAAAAGAAACATCCAGAGCACAACTACATTTGTTTCAGTAGTTCAAAAATAGTTTTATTATTTCATAAGGTAGATATATGAAATGCAAATTTAAAAATTCCTACATTTTAAAATACCTATTTGTAATAAAATTAAGAGAGGCTTGTCAAGACATACAATGTTTGTTTTCTTAAAAAATGATACTATTATAGTTCTGAAGGCTTCACTGAAACAATGAAAACCAAGTCACCTTTTTAAATCTTGATTTCAGTCAGTTCAGGAATAATTTTAATTTGAATTTCAGTAACTGTTAATTGCTTCTATTTGAAAAAAAATTATCAAAAATAACACAAGGCAGAAGAGAGATATTGATTGGATAAAATTTGGTTTTCTCATACAGACTAACAAGCATATTTTTCAGAGATAAGAATAGCTATCAGGCTAACCTATAATAATAACTCTGTCTCCATTAAGAACACCAAAATGCAAGTTCCTTGATTAACTTTCCTTGATGGTATATAGGATATGTAGGTTATAACAGGAATAGATAATATCTTTTGGCTGTGGGCCACCTTCCTGTATTCATGTTAGATTCAGTTACTGGCGGCTTCAATCATATGGCAATGACATATTGATGCCACCAAATGGAATTTTAGAGTTGAACTTTATTAGCCTTCTCAAGGGTTTGAAGAGTGTTAAAGGTGAAGGTATAAATCATATATTTTATTTGTTATTTTAAAAAAATCTCAAAATTGTACTTCCAGTTATTAATTTATTTATTTTTTTGCTGCCAGATGTTAACATATGATCTTAAGCAATATCAAAAACTGCTTTTGACTTCTTGGATATGTATTCCTGATAAATGGCTTAAAATCTTAAAATCTTGTTTTCTTTAGGAATTGAATATATTTAAATAGCTTTTAGCACTCATCAGGTAAAAAAAAGATATTGTAGTTACTTAGGGGAAGACTATCAAAAGAGAAGGTCTATTTGTATTATGTAGAACAATTTGGTTTGAGTCTCAAGTTTGGAATGGAAGCAGATACATTATTTTACTGAAATATTTATAGAATAATGGATAAGATAGAACTTAATTCAAGTAAGATGGAGGTGCTATATATAGGAAAACTGATTTCTTTGTGATTGTGTAGGATAGATTGAATAATATTGTGTATAAAGGGTCTTCTTTTCCTTAGCTGCTCTTCAGTTATATGTAATTTATGTTATTATGTTTTCTACATAAACAAACAATTTGTGTATGCATATAGAAGTTAGTACTGGAAGTCCTTGCTTAATGGCAGTATTTGTTATCAGAATGTCTATCACTAAGTAATTTGGTCATAAAATGCAAATTTATGTGAGCACCACTTTGCTATCAACCAGCAATCCCTGGTTACCATTGTTAAGCAAATCATTACTGGTCATTAAGTGAGTAATTCACATGACCATGACTGCCAAGTCTCTGCTGGCTTTCTCATTGACTTGGCTTGAGGGAAGTCAGCAGGAAGGTCATAAATCACAATCATGTAGCCATGGGACTCTGCAACAGTCAAAAATCTAGGCCAAAAATCTGACCAATGCCCCCATTGTGATCATATGACTGCAGGGGAATTGCGAGAGTTGGAACTTTGAATACCAGTCATATGTACTACTTGTTCATCATAAATTTGAACAGTCATTGAAGAAGTGGTCATTAACCAAGCACCATCTGTATTGTATACTGGTAGGCAGTAGTGGTAATAACATCTGATTTGTGGACTTTGTTCTAATTGAGATCTGTCAAACCATATGATTGCAGCCTGCACTGTAAAGACTGACACTGATGTCTCATCTGTTTACTTTGGTTTATAATTGAAAGAGTTCTAATTAGTGTTAATTGATTTTAATTGTGAATTCTTGATCTGGTTTTTCTTCAAACATAGTTTTAGTACTGTATAAACAAACAGTAGTTTTTTAAAAAAAAAAATATTTTGAAAGTATATGGTTATTAATATTTTAAACAACTTGTTCATATCTTAAAATACAAACATAACTCATGTCATATAGCCCATCTTAATTGAAAATATTGTTAAGCAATCTTGCTTAATCAGGCAAGTCAAATATGCCTCTGTCATTTGCTTTTATGCATTGCTGTTAAAAATACTGGTCAACCCTTAAGAAAATATAACTTATACCCAATGTTTGAACAATTTTGGAAAGTTGTCTTATCAACCCATGATTGATTTATTCCCTTATGAATGAGAGCTATTTAAGTTCAAATATTTTTCTTGTAAAAGAAATTATATTAGAATAAAATAATACAAAGTATTTTATTATGTGTTAAACACCAGCTTTAGAAAACGTCTTTGTAAAAACAGGATTCATGTAGTTGGCTTCTAAATAAAGTTCATTGTCTTGGCATTTTAAATCAGGAAGATGATGATTGGAATGGAATGAAAGATCTGACCCTTGCAAATATTCCAAATTTAGCAGACGCTGTTGTGGTCTGAAAATATTGCCAGGTTAACAGTTGATTCCATGCAACGAACAAAAATAGTGCCATTAATTATTGAAGATTATGGCTGTGAATTTGCAGTTTCAGGATTACTGATAAGAAGTTGCAGTTACTAGGCAATAATAAAAGAGTATGAATTTTTTGAAATGGAGAGTTTAATTTCTAAAATAGTTTTAAATTATTTAACATTCTGAAATTCAAAAAATTAATTACTGCCATGAACTATATAATTACTTTAATAATTAAGTTTTACTGTATGCAAAACAATGGCACTCCCAACACATTCGTAGTTAATTGTAACAATGAGAAATTTTATTGCACTCAGAATTATAATACCTGACATAGCAAGAGTTTTACATTTCACTCTTAATTGTCCCAGAACATTATGGTCAAAGCTACTGGTACATCACCTTTTATGTGTCACAGCATACAATAAACTGCATTTACTACAGGATGTTGACCTTACACTGACCTATTTTAAGTGTAGGTTGCCAAATAATGATTCTATTCCTTTGGAATTTGAAAGCTTAATTATTCTGGTAACCAATTACAAAGCATTAAAAAAAGTCAATAGCATCCAAAATAAAAGAATGAAAAAGCTTAAACAAACAACCTGAAACTAGATACATGACTAAGTATTGTGTCTGCCAAGATTCCGCTTTTCGTATATCAGATTTTGTATAATGGGAAACATAAAATATTCTTCATGTGAAAATAAGTTTTATTTTCTATAAGCACTGAATGATCAGTTGTGCAGGCTTTTGCTTAGTCCTGGGAATGTATTATAGTGAAATACATTTATCATATTTTAGTCTATAAAATTGGCCATTTCTATCTAAATATATGGTCAGTGTTGTTACACTTGCGTAAAACAGGAAATCAGTTGCTATTTACTGTTCGATAATTCTGTCAAAATATTAAATATCTGCATCCATATACAGTATTTCTCATGTGGTAGAAACTGGTTTTCCCCATCTATATTGTTTCTTATATTCTAATTAGAATAATGTTGTTTTATTTCTTGAAATTACTGCATTATTTGTGAATTTTTCCAGGTTATTCCAAAATTATATGTTGTAAAGGCTCCCTGTGTTAGCAATACTTTTCTGCTATATTCTAAAAACTAAGTATAATATTACAAGACAGAATTTCTTCAGGATTGTATTTCAGTATTCTTATTTCTAAGCTTTTGATTGCACATTGATTTTTTACTCTTATTTTAAATTTCTAATTATAAATATTGATATATAAAGTATTGATACGTATGGGTGCAGGTGCTCAATTAATAAAATAGCATATTGCTGTAAGATGTGCACTGTGATTTATTATACCTGCATTCTACTTTTCACCAAATACTGCTCAAGATCACAAAAAATAATTACAATATAACTGCAGTGATGTACACAGTAAAAAATAGAATCCAAACAATGAAATCCTTAAATATAAGTTACAATTTAAGTTACAAATTAAGTTATTTATCTTTGTCCAAACTAGTCAAACTAAGGGACTGCTTGTATAGCAATAGCACTTAGACTTATATACCATTTTATAGTGATTTACAGCCCCCTCTAAGCAATTTACAGACTCAGCATATTGTCCCCAACAATCTGGGTCCTCATTTTACCGACCTCAGAAGGATGGAAGGCTGAGTCAATTTTGAGCTGGTGACAATCAAACTGCTGTCAGTCTGTAGTCAGCAGAATTAGCCCACAGTAGTACATTCTAACCACTGCGCCACCATGGTTCTTATGAATGAAATGACATATAAGAAAAATGCAAAAAATTCCACATCTTGGAGTCAGCCACTCAGAGGGTCCTCTGTCATGTCCTAATAGTTGCACTTAAGATGTTGGCAAGACAAAAAGTCCTCTTTAAATGTTTTTAACTGGGATAGGATACAATGTGTAATTTATTTGGATGACCTCATCCCATACCAGAAATGTTTAGCACTTTGAACTGTATTGGGAATATAGCAATAAACAATATTTGCTGGTATTTTCTGGAATAACCTTCAGTTTGCACACTGTCTTCAAACTCTAATAATAAAGTTGAATTTTTTTCCTTGGATTTAGATAAAAATGAAAATATATCAGCATATTATATCATAAACCAAGATGACCTTTCATATCTGTTTCATGTATTAAATAATATTTGTGAAATAGTAGGTGACAAGATTGGAAGTCTTTTTTTCAAATACAAAAAAGTCTTAACGTATGTAAATTATCATACAATATTTAGCATAATTTCAGTTGCTAGAAAAAGAATGCTTAGGGTTATGCAGTGCAATGTAGATTGCAATGCATGTAGATCCCTACCTGGAAAAAGAGATGTCAGTTGTTTAAGCTGACTTTAGAAGAGACAAGAGAACATAAGCATTGTTATTGCTGATGCACACTGGATAATTAAGATAGACAAAAAATATTGTCAGCAGGTATGCCATCGATAGAAAGATCTTTGATTGTATTGATCATGTCAATAGTGGGTTAAGCTTAGAAATATGAAAATCCCAGAACGTATCATTCTCCTCAAGCAAAACCTGTATATGAACCAGGAAGCCACAGCACATACCAAACAGATAGCTTCAGATCGGCAAAGGAATAAGACAAATCTTTATACCCTCCTCTTATTTATTCATTTATAAAGCTGGATTGGAAGAGCGTGGTTTTAAAAGTGGAAAAAAATCTGTACTGCTTCTGCCTTTTACGATCAACCATTAACAGTGAAGAAATAAGCAGTCAAAAATATACCACAGACTAGCACCTGGTAGAGCAGCCATAAAGGCCTTAGAAAAGGTATTTGGATGTCATGATGTGTTTATATCTACAAAGATTAGAATTCTGCAAATTAGTATTTCCTGTGACACACTACAGAACCAAAAAGTGGACTTTGAAGATGGTTAGAAGGAATATCAACAGTTTTGCACCTTGGTGTTAGAGAAGACTCTTAAGAATAACATGGACAATGAAAAACAAACAAACAAATGGACCATCAAACAAGCCCAAGATTCGAGATACAAATGACCGGACTCATTTTATCCCACATCCTGATATTAAAATACAAATCATACTTTTTAACACAATCCTTAAAATAAATTGGTCCTAGTTTTTTAACAACTTTAATAACAGCTCTTTGAGGTGACTCAGAATTGGTAAGTAGTACAATATAGATATTATATATTCTAATTTCCTTGCTTCCATAAGCATTGAAGTTTTCTATAAAGACAGCCACATGCAGGGCACTTTTTTCCCCAACCTGTACTCCTGTTGGGCAAGTTTATATTCTACAATTCTACATTTTTTTCTCCATTTAGGAAACCCAAATTCTTGCTTTGAGATTCTAGTTTGATTTGAACAATATGTTAATTATGCACGCTTCAAAAATAAACCTAGTTTGTGAAATCTGTTATTCTTTACTAAACATAATAATTTATTTTTGATTTTCTATAGCATAAAATACCCAAATCTTTATTAGGCAAGTGACATCAGGGTTTTCTAAATGCAGTTTTAGAAGGCTGTACAGTATATCCTATTTCTTTAGTGAACCTGATTTCTCTTCTGATTAAAATGTTGCTTGCATAACTTTCTGGAATAATTAAAAAAAAATCTGATAACTGCTAACCCATATTTGTGAATTAGTCTCACTAAATTACGGATAATTGGAACCCAAAAATTGTGCAAGCCTGTTTTCTGTTTCATCATGTAGCCATTCCGGTAAATTCTATAATTCTTTGTGAATCCTTAAAATGTGCATTGCTTTTTGTGCTAATATGGTAACACTTTAAACAATGCAGTATCTACGTGAGTGTCTATGTGTAGCTTGTAAATCATTTTTAGAAAAACAGGAAACAGGATGATTGATTACACTTTTTAAAAAAAATGTAGGAAGTCAGATATTTCAGTGCAAATTACTTACCTTTTCAAATCTTTAAAAACATAAAAAAATTAGTCAGGAAGCTTCTGTCAATTTTTTTTTCTAACATATGGATATTCAACAGGAAGCATGCTTGACTATGGAAGCTTAATCTGTAATAATGAACACTAGATAGATTGTTTATTTGTTTTAGCATTGTCTGGTCTGTTTGTGTCCTTGGCTAGTCAGTATCACAGATGTGTTTTGAAGTTCAAGGTGACAACAAATATAGTTCTGGAAGCCTGAAGATCTCTCTTTAGAAGTTTTCGTTGAAATTGGTTATTTTTCAGAAGTTGAAGAGAGCGTTTTATTTTACTTTCATATTTTTATATCACCTAAAGTAAACTGTTATTATTAGTTATTATTATATACTGATTGAAAGAAATCTTACTTTATCCTCCTACTGTTTCAACTTTTGGTGTTAAACATTGTTTTATGTACTTTTCTAGCAATTTTTAAAGCAGTAGCCAAAGCTTTGATTTTTGGCACTATACTTGCTGATATTAGCTAGTCCCAAGTAGCATCATGTGTGATAATTGGATATAAAGTTATATGGTTTTGTTAAATTTTAGAGATGTAAATATCTGTCATTTCTAATTAAGTCCTGATCAAAGCAAAGGATCTCACTTTATCTAATTCACATTGGATATCAGGAATAATAGAATGAATACCTCTTTAAAGGCATATACAAAAAGAAGAGAAGATTGAAGAATACAAGGCAGACCCAGAAGATGGAGAAACATCATCTATTAACAATGGCTGAGGCCACCATTGGATTAAATTCAAGGGATTTTTTCAGAAGTTGAACAGGGCCTTAAATCACAAAGAAATTTTTTTTTCCAAATTGGATCACATGTGCCAGTCTCCACTTAATAAGTATTGTGTTAGCCTAGAAATAATGTGAATGCCAGCAAATAACAAAATAATGGTTTTAACATTTGTTTTAAAATTGTTTTAATTTTAAAGAGTTTAAAGAATTAGAAATTTTTAGAAAAATCTTTTGCTCTTTTTTTCCCTTGTGTCTCATTCATTAACACAATTAATGAAAAAGCTTGTTAGATTTTTCAACCCGCTAATCTTTAGCCTCTTTGTAGAAAGTGTGTTGGATTGTTTTCAAACTCATAATTATTAATGTATGCTTTGCAGATAAGCTCAGATATTTTTTTCCCTTAACAGCAGCCTAATGTGTTTTGAGACTGATTTTGTAAGATTGAGCTATTCTATAAGATTGTACTGTTATACTTGTTCAATAAACTACAGTAACCACTTAAATGGCTTGTAGATGCATAAATAACAGAACAAAATCCAAGTAATTATTGAGCGATGTTGGAAAAATGGGGCCAAATATACTGAAAGATATCCAATTTATCCAATTGATGTCATAATGTAATGCCATGGAAATAATAATAGCATAATGCATAATGCATACATGTCAAGAGAACAAATGAAAAAACTCAGAACTAAGAAAATCTCCAAAACACAGAATATTAGCACCATTTTCCTAAAGTGATTCTGTTAATAGTCAATTAATACATCATAACTATCTTTCTTTTGTTATTACAATAAATCTATATATTTTTAAACTTGTGTATCTTTTTTTCAGGAATTCAAAATGTGCTGAATCTATTCTGTGCAGTCCTTACGGAAAACAAAGTCCTCTTTCATTCTGCTAGTTTCCAAAGACTAAGTGATGCCTGTAGAGCATTAGAATCCTTAATGTTTCCTCTCAAATACAGGTGAGATTTTTATAATGAGTGTACCAAATCTATCAATGTGGACTATCTTTTATTTGCCATTCCTTTTCAGTTAGGATCCAAAACTTTTAGAGATGCATAACAGAGACATATTTAAAGAGACATATTTCAAAACAGTACATCACACACACCCAGTGGTAGGCTTCACATAATTTAACAACCAGTTCGCCTAGCGCGTGCGACTTCAAGGCCCACAGCGATATCATGTGCGTGGCTTCCAGCACACAAGACTTGCCAGCCTTTCGGGCTCTGCGCCTTACCTTCTGGCCATGTGGGTGGGGTGAGCAAGCCAGAGAGTGAGATTTATAGGACAGAGTAGGACAGGAGCATGTGGGTGGATCCAGCCGGTGATGCAATTTTCTGGTTCTCCAAACTGCGCAGAATCAGAACAACCGTTTCGGGCGAAGCTGTCAGACCAGGCAGCAACCACCTCTGCACATACCCCTCATGTTTCATTATCTGACTTATTTTATTTTAATCAGTTTGAAATACAGGTCAAAGGACCTTCACAGAAATGTTAAGTTTCAGCTTGAGGGCTGCAGTGTCTTTTTAACTACATTGTTTTTAAAATGTCCTCAACCAGACTTTTAGTGTATAAACATAATACTGTTTTTCACATTATAGAGGTTATAAACGCTGCTATAATTATTTGATTCTGAAACGCTTGAACCTTCTGTACAGTCAAGCTGGGTGATGTAGTAGTTTGGCTTGTTATCTTTCCAATCTTAAAAGTCCTTAATTGATTGATTTTGATTTTGTGACACATGCTAAAGGCTTCATGTGCAAAAGTGAGATTAAAGGCCCAATTACAACAGCATAATATTTAATTCCACTTCCAATAGCTAAGCCACCTGTCCATTCATAAAACAGAAACAAGCTCATGGATATTTTCTGCCCGATTTATTGATCTAGTGACAAGTTCAAACATTCATGATTATCACAAAAACCATTAAATGCACAAGCTCAGCATGCATATTCAATCATAGCCGTGGAGTTTTCAGCACTTCAAAGACAGCTGAAACCACCTCGAGTAATATGTGTGCATTACTATGTGTGTAATAATTTACTCCTTATTTTACAATAAAAGATTTTGGCAGGCTGATGAAGGTCATGTTATTGACATAGTCTCAGACACGGTGTTCAAACTTTATATGAAAGGTCCCTAGAAGGGGCGGGGAGGATGTAACCAAGCGCCACCTGAATATAATTTTAGAATGTTTCCTACCAGGATAAGCTTAAATTAATCATTTTGTTTAATATATGTTATGCTATTGAAATAATTTCTGAATATAGGGCTATTTCACATATTTTTTATTGTTGACAGCAAACTACAGATAAAAACAGCTCTGCTTCAGCTATTTTAACTAATTATTCTTGTTTAAATATAGATTACAGTTCTTGCTTATCAGTATCTTTTAGATAAATAATATTTGTCTTGGAAAAATCTATTTTTAAGTATATTACCTCAATCAATAGTTGTCTGCATAATTTGTATTCAGCCTCCATTAATTTTAAAGATTACATTTCAGTCATACAGTTGAAGAAACTCTAGATAGAAAATGCAGTGAAATATATTTTATGATATTTTGTTAACCAGAAACTAG
>JANHFJ010007003.1:7480-22757 GCA_032468195.1 Cerberus rynchops | reverse complement strand
ATGGAGAGTTAGAGCCGGCGATCGCCCGCTCTCTCGCTCTTTCTCTCTCCGGGTGGAGAAACTTTGCCTGCCTGTCCTGACAGCATGTACGTACTGTACAGTACCCTAAACTAAAACAGGCACAAATATTATATTTGGGGTCTTCATATATCGCGGCTATTTTTGACATTTCCGGAAAATCCGTGATATATTTCTTTTATAATACAGTGAAAAAATCCGCGAAGTCGTGAATCCGCGATGGTCGAACCGCGAAGTAGCGAGGGTTTACTGTATAGTTATTGCCCGGGGATAGAAGCTGTTTTTCAGCCTATTTGTCCTTGTTTTTATTATCCTGTACCATCTACCAGATGGTAATACTTTAAAAAAAAAAGGTCCCCGAGATGAGATGGATCTTTAAGGATGTTAACCCTCTGGAGTGCTGTCTTATCTGCCACTCTGCAATTAGCAAACCATACAGAAGTGCAGTAAGTTAAAATACTCTCCATGGGGCAGCGGTAGAAAGTCACCAGCAGTTTTTCATTCAGCCATTGTTTCCTGAGAAGTCTCAGATAGTATAATCTCTGCTGGGCCCTTTTGACCAGTGCTGCAATACGAGTACACCAAATATTGTCCAAGTTTGCCTAATAGTTTTTTGAGTTGTGCGTGGATAGTTCTGAAACTCAAAAAGGGGAAAAAACATGACCCAGTAACTACAGGGCTGCTTCAGGTCAAAGCCAAACAAACTCTAGAACAGATTACTAAACAGTCAGGATTGGGTTTTAGTAGAGAGGATGGTAAAATGTGATGTGGATTATACTGCTATTAAATGCAGTAGATATAGGGCTGGTTTAAGAATTGTACTCAATGAATGCATGTCAGTGATTTGTTGTCAGGCAGAATAAAGATGTTAAAAGGTATATTGCGCGCGCACGCGCGCGCGCGCACACACACACACACACACACACACACACACACACACACACACACAGCCATTCCAAGCCCTGTAAAGTTTAGCTTAATGATAAATGACTTGGAAGAGAAGTTAGAAAAATAATATTTTCACATTGAGGATGACAAAAGGATTGTGTGAATAGCATTCCTATAACTCACGAGTTCTCCCTCTACTGAGTCAATGATAACTATTGTCACTAAATGTATTCTAAAGTTTACTAATAAAGCTAAGATGACACAAAGGTTATTACACTTGGCTTCATAATTAAAGGTTTAAAACCTGGGGGAGTTTTTTAATTACTATCTTTCTTTCCCTGGGCTACAAACTTTGAGATTTTTTTTTCTCAGTTCAGCAATGTATGTTTCATCACTTCTCCTGTCAGCGCTGCCATCTTTGCCAAACTGGATGGCATCTTGCCATAAATGGAGAAAGAGGGGGCAAAGCAATTTTGGGGAAGGTGTGCAGAAGAGGAGAAGGAGGAGGGAAGGGGGAGAGGGAATAGCATTGATAGTTTTAATTTTTAACCAGAAGTGTTAAAAACCAGATCGATCCAGGCCCCCCCCCCAAGACACCTGGCCTGGGAAAGAATGTGAAGCCATTTCAAGATGCGCCTGACATCAAAGCAGTTCCCAAAACCTCATACTGGGATGCTATTGGACACTGACAATCTGGTCAAGAGGGGAATGCCATGAAAAGAGAAAACTTGTAACTTTTGTGTGGGAATACTCAGTTCTAGCCTTACTTTTGCTGCAGCCACTAATCCTTAGTAAAAGAACTTCAATTAAATTCACTTCAGTTAAATGGAGTCGAGAGTCTTTCTTTCCTAGGGACCTAGTTAAGGCAGATCTGATATCTCCTGTTCTTCAATTTCTATATTAATGACATAGTAAAATGGTTAAATAAACCAAATCATCACACACACCCAAAAATAGGAGATCCAAGCATTAACCTATTGCTCTATGTATACAATGCAGCAATCCGCTCCAGGACACCTGCAGATCTTAAAAGAGCCTGTGAGCCCTCATCCAGTATTGTAATAATGACAAACTGGTCATAAACTACCAGTCCCTTGAGGTAAAAGTGATTGCCTCTGCATTTCTGTCCTCATCCAATAACTTAAAATATAAAGTTTAAGTTTGAAAAATATATAACAAAATTGTGATTATATTAATAAACCATTATATTGTGTGGCAGTTATGACTTTGGTACTATACAGTACTATAAAACATACAGGTGCTCATTTTGGTAATCAAAAAGAACCAAACTAACAATTGATCAAAATTTAGTTGTCAAAAGCAAGATTTTTAAACCATGTAGGAGTTTTGAAGTCATAGCTTTTGTGCCTTCTGTGAAAACTTCCACACAACAGACAGTGGTACATAAAATCAAGGTAAGTGAAGACAATATTTTATCTCCAACTGATCACTTTTTCACCTATAAACATTTGCCCTCTATCCTCATGCTGGTGCCATTTCTATCCCAGGTCATATCTTAGGGCTAGAAACCCTGCCCTATTATCTTCTATACTTCAAAGCACCAATCAGCTATAAAACACAGTGGAGAATAAGAGTCCAGACAATTTCTGACTATCTTGACAGCAAGGGCTGGAAACCACAATGTTCACTCATCTGGAAAGGCTACACATGGAGAAATCTAAAACTATATTATAAGACAATATAAATTTTGAAAGATTTAAAAATCTTCTTTGAGCGTTAGCCAGAATCAATTTTCAATATTATCATCTCCCTGATTGTTTCATAACATTCACATTATATGTTATTAACTGGTGTATATCTCAGTTTACACTTAGAAATTACATTCTCTGTGTCGGTAACCACTGTACCTCCAATATAACAAGATTACATATGCAAAATAATGCTACTTGAATGCGAAACTGTAGAATGAAAATCCCTTGTCTATTCAGTATAAAGCAAGCTGCAGGAACAGGTTTTTCAGGATTTGGGTGGAGATGAAGATTCAGTCTTGAAAGAATTAAAATAGTAAGTAGCTATGGGATCAGATAGTTTGTACGATTTTGATATGTGTGAATTTTCTGTTAACACCTTAATTGTTCTTTTTTTTAAAACAAACTTTTTTACAACCTCAAACTTATTTCTTCATCATATAGGAAAAAAAACTATTTTCCTAAATAGCATGTTCTGCGCTTGTAAAATAAAGCAGAATAAATAGTGAATACTTCCTTTTAATTATTCTCATTTCTATACACTTACTTTTTCAATATCTAATATTTCGCCTGTGAAAAACAAATAGTAGGGTAGTTTTACTATTATGCCATAGAGAGGATACAACATAGAGATGATATAACTTTACTCCCATGGCTGTTTCTCTCTAGAGAGATTTTAGATTTAAAAAATCTGTCTTCTAAGCAATTATTTTGATAAGCAGAAACAAAGTACAAAGGATCACAGCGCAAAACGTCTTAAGTTTCCAGAGGTTTTGAAGGCATTATATTTGGGCATCCTGTCTGAGCTTCCGAGGTGGTAAATCAAATAGAGAGAAAGGAAGTTCATGAATTGCCCTGCTCTTCTAAATATCATAAACTGAACACTTTTGAAAAAAAACTCATGTCGATCCATAAATATCTGCTTACCTCTTTATGCAACCAGTGTCCAAATCCAGATTCCCCAGAAAGAGTGTTGTGCAGTTCAGCTTACAAAAAAGTAGTATTGGCTGCACCCGACCCGTCTTCACAGCTTTGTGCCTTCTCCAGTAGGGATGAGTCACACTGGGAGGAGGGGGAAGGTATGGAAAAGGGAGGGCATCTTTCCTACAGTTTAAATACACTATAGTAACTTACAATTGTTTATTGTTGTTTTACACTGATACTTGCCTCATTTCTAAAATGGGATGTGTGTGGTGAAATTCTACCATAAGATGAAAGAGTGTGTTCATGTATATTGGGGTGTCAAACTCAAGGCCTGGGGCCAGATCCAGTTCATGGGGTGCTTAGTTCTGGCCCGCAGGGATGCCCTGGAAACAGCAAATGACCACAATGCTCTGCCAGTGAAAACGGAGCTCGGGCCTGCAGCCCTCCCGAGCTCCATTTTCACTGGCAGAGGGTTACAAGAGGCTGTCACAGCTGAAAACAGAGCTCGGAAGCCCATTTTTGCTGGCAGAGCACTCGTGCCACCACAGACATTCCTGACACGAGTGATGTCGAGCTGGCCATGCCCACCCTGGCCATGCTCACCCTGGCCCCGCGAGGTCAAACACAACCCTGATGTGGCCTTCAATAAAATCAAGTTTGACACCCCTGGTGTACTGTATATCTATATATAATATAAAATGTACAGTATGTGCATGCAAATATCAACAACATTTGGGGGTAATCGTTAAATGGTTAGTTAGTTAAATAGTTAAATTGCTGCCAAAAGAAACAGAACATGGGAAAGCCTATTCATGTACTAATGTTATATAAACAAAATAATTTAGGGATTATAGCAACAAATGACCTATTTATTAATATGGTGCATGCATCCCTGACCTTTCTCTCTTTTCTGAGATGGACCCCAACTAACCCTTTGCAGGACGTCAGTGCCATTTGCCCTCTTTGTTCTTGTACTGGGGTTCCATCTTCCCTCAACCTTTCCTTCAGGTACATATTCCAGGGTTCATTCCTCTGGTCACTTTGCCTTTGGGACCAGTGTCCTTTTGCTTTTCACAGGGCAGCATGGAACAAATTAGCCCAAGCTTCACTTCCATGTTGGCTGACCCAACATGGGCATTCTTACTCGACTGGCTGTCCACCTGCGCCCCTCTCCCGCCATTGGTCCACCAGTGCTCTGACCCCACCCCTTCATCCTGGGCGTATCACAGAGGAATACTTTTCTATGACCAACTGACTGCATGGGACATTTAAACAAACATCGAGACAGCCAATTCCCATGCTAAGGGATGGGCAGCCTCAGGCAGGAGGGGGTAGGGGACATAGTGGTTGCTTTGTTGTGCACATAAGAGGAGGAAAAAGTGCCCCATGGGGGGGGAGGTCAGGGGCAGGGCCTTTCCCTTCCCAGCCGCTCAGGAAGCTGCCTTTCCCACTGGCATAATGACCAGTTTAATAACAAGCCGGCAACGTTCAAGATAAAGGATAAGAGAAGAATTAATAAGTGAAGGATTTACCGATGAATGGTTTAATTATTATAGAATTTTTGAAAGATTTAAACTTGATAAAAAATAGTTTTGTTTTCGCAGGAGTTAAATCTAAATCAGATGCCAGCTTATGTTCTGGAAATGACCACTTGATTGCTAAAGTATATAAAACATTAAGATGAATCTGGAAGATAAATATGTCAAAGACTGCATGATAAAATGGGCAAAAAAAATTCGATACAACAATAATGCTAGATAAATGGGAGAATGTATGACTAATGGATTAAAATTCACATTGAATTACAACTTGACAGAATGTTTTTTAGAAAATAATATTTGATATTTGACCCTGGATAGACTAGCAAAAGTATACAGGTAGTCCTCAACTTACAATCATAATTTAGCCCCAAATTTTTGTTGCTTAGTGAGACATTTGTTAAGTGAATTTTGCCCCATTTTACAACCTTTCTTGCCATGGTTGTTAAGTGAATCTGGCTTTCACATTGACTGTGCATGTCAGAAGGTTGCCAAAGGTGATCACATGACCCCAGGACACTGAAACGGTCATAAATGTGAGTCAGTTATCTACCATCTGAATTTTTATCACTTGACAATGGGGATGCTGCAATGGTCATCAGTATGAAAAATAATCATAAGTTACTTTTTTCAGTGTCATTGTAACTTCGAACATTCACCAAATGAACTATTGTTAGTCAAGGACTACCTATATAGAGGGACTTCTAATAAGTGTTGAAAATGCAACCAAAATCCAGGTACATTTTATCATATGTGATAGCCTTGTAAAAACATATTGGATAAACACAATAACAATAATGCAAAAAAATACTTAAGATACAAATAAGGAAACTTGAAGCTTTTCTTTTAGGTATTATGGATAAACCAATTGAAAAACAATTTGGGGTGCTAGTCCTTCACATGGTGACCACTGCAAGGATTGTACTTGCCAAGCACTGGAAAGGAAAAGATGCAGCATGCACCTTAAGAAACAGGAAACAGGAAAAAGAGCACTATCAAATTAACAAACACATAGTTTAGATGCCAAACGATCTTTCAGTGACTGTAGAAAAGGCTTTTGGCAATACATTTCTTTCCCACAAATTTCAAGAATATTCATCTGAGTAGATAAAAATGAGGTGAATGCAAGTAACGCCTCAGCTGTCATCTTCTGTGTCAAAACATTAAGGCAACCAACAATTTCAAATGCTGTGGTGAGAGGCAGCAGGAATCTTTGAATCATCTCTTTTTTAAATGTATATTGAATGCACCACAGGCATGTGGAAAGCAGCAGGATTTCTATCATCGAGCTTGAGCCTGCCATTTTGATGCTATTGAACCCTCAGGGAATGTTTCTTTCTATCCCCTTTGAGCATCCTCATGATGGACATGTGGCAAACGGTTTTCTTCCAAGATATTCCCAAACTGAGATGCCCATCCTTCTGGTTTTAGCAAAGGTATAAAGACAAAACTTTTTATCTTCTTGTTATAAATTACTTTAAAGATTCCTTTAAATTGAATATGGTTTTTAGTGACTACTACCATAAAATGTACTTCTGGGCCTAGCAATATGGAAGTGGTTTGCTCATGCCTCCTACCGCCTAAGGCAGGGATGCCCACATTTTTTGGGCTTGTGAGCTACTTCTGCCGTACCAGTAGTGGTGACAATGTTTGGCCCTGCCCACTCCTTCCTGACCCAGGAAGGGGTGGGTGGTGGCTTCATTTCTTCATGCGGTTTGTGTTCATTTTAAAAAGTTTTCCTGTCTTCTGCTGCGTTTTGGATGCGGGATTGCTCCTGGGTGAGCAGCTGGAAGAAGGGAAACCATCATCGCAGCTCATGGAAAGGAAAACTTTTTAAAATGAACACAAGCCGCGGTGGTGGCTTCTCTTCTTCCAGTTGCTCACCTAGGAGCAATTCTGCTTCCAAAGCGCAGAAGGCAGGAAAACTTTTTAAAATGAACACGAGCCGCAGCAGTGCCTTCCTTTCTTCACACGATCTACCCACACAACCTTTGCCATCAATGGTAGATTGTGATCGACCTATTGGGCACTCCTGGCCTAAGGATGCCTCCCTCAGAACCAGCCAGGACAATCCTTGAGAGATGAGCTGTGTTGGCTGGTTGCTGTCATCAGCTGTAAGCAAGTTATTTTTAGTAATTTGCTCTTCTTGTAATACTGTGACATAATTGCATTTTTAATAATGCAGTGGTTACTGTTTTAATTTTAAAATAGTTGTAACTCATTGGAGTAACTTCTTAGTAGAAAAGCAATATAAACGTGGTCAGATAAATAATTATCTGTAAAGAAATATTTGTTGGGATTTGAGTCCTGATTCAGAATGTAGATTACATTTAATTTTTTATGGCATTTACTCTGTCAGTGAATAAATCAATGGTTGATAATTCAATGCATCCTTACCATCTGATGCATTCCACAGTATCCAGTAGTCCTTTGTAGCAGTGCCCAGAGGCCTTTTTTTTCCTGACCCAACGTGTTTTGAGGAAAGTGGTTAGGAAAGACATTCACAAATATGTTTTGTACAGATTATGATAATAATAACCAGTGTCAATCAGTGTCACATTGATTCATTATTTGGCTTGATAGCATTACACAGGTGCGGAAAGCAAGAAAGACGATCTTGTTGGAAATGTGTAAGAGCTATTACCTCAGCAAAACAACCTGAAGAAAACCCAAGAATATACAGCTGTATTTTCTGTACTTTTGTATCCTCAGTAACCAGTTGAAATTAAAATTCCAGCTCTGTCCTTGTCATTTTTTACTCACTGAAAAAACTGTTGTCTTTGTCAACTGGAAGCAGAGTTGATTAAGCCAGAAAGATATTATTCTTGAAACACTTCAATTCTAGAATTGTAGTTAAATTGAGTGATTAGAGTTCTCAGGTGTTGAACTACAGTGCAGCTTAATAACATGCCTGACTTGGGTGTGTACTTAAATATTTAAAATGCATTACATGATAAATCACCATACTTGAGTTTAGTCAACTTGCCTTTACAGTATGTGAAACTTTCAGGGAGTGGAAAGAAACTGGGAGAGGTAAAACCAGTTTAAGAAGCTTTTTATTGTCAATCTTGAAACATAACATTTAATTTAAACACTTAAACATTCAATTCATGCTTCTCCACTCCCCATTCACTACTGAAATACTAACACCAATGAAAGCTGTTGCTTCTTGTCTCACTTTTGGAGATTACCCTTATTCCTACTCACTGTCCATGCTGGCAAGAGCTGATGGAAAATATTGTACAAAATATTTACTACAAGAAAGGCCTTCAGGTTTGCATACTGATCACATTGTGAACTTCTTAAAAATGACCATATTTAAAAGAGTTTCATGGCCAGACCATAATGGTATGCTTTAAAAATCAATATTAGGGTTACATTTTGCAAGTATTTGCCTAACTATTAAACAATAGTTAGGAATCTATTATCTTTTAGAAATTGTATATTTATTCCAAAAATTTTAGCAATAGTTATGGAAAGAAGAGGAAATCTAAAATTTATTTTTGCAGGAGTAAATAATGAATAGTTTCCAGATCACTGTTTTTTTTTAATCCAAAACAAGGATTAGCCAAATAATTTTTATCAAGCCAAACTGTCTATGATTGAAGATTTAATTATAATATTCAAAAAAGTGGAGAGATGTAGTGTTGTTTTGTCCTGTACATTCTGTACATTCTGTCCTATAATTATCTGGGAATTTTGCTTGACAGACATCTTACTTTTGTTTATTTGTTTGTTTGTATTCCACCTTTTATTATTATTTTTAAAAAATAACTGAAGGTGGTGAACATATCTCAACACACATTCTTTCTTTTTCTTTGTCCATGACAACTCTTATGAGGTGGGTTAGATTGAGGGAGAGTAATTGGCCCAAAGTCACTCAGCTGGTTTTCATGGCTACTGTGGAATAGAATTAGTAGCTATTGTTTTCCATATTTGTTGTTGTCAGTTGCAAAGTCATCTATTCTAACTCATTACAACCCCATGGACAACATTCCTCCAGGCCTTCCTGTCCTCTACTATCCCCCGGAGTCCATTTAAGTTCACACCAATTGCTTCAGTGACTACATCCAGCCACCTCATTCTCTGCCATCCCCTTCTTCTTTTGTCCCCAATCATTCCCAACATTAGGCTCTTCTATAGTGAGTCCTTCCTTCTCATTAGGTGGCCAAAGTATTTGAGTTTCATCTTCAGGATCTGTCCTTCGAAAGAGCAGTCAGGGTTAAGCTCCTCTAGGACTGACTGGTTTGATCGCCTTGCAGTCCAAGGGACTCGCAGGAGTCTTCTCCAGCACCATAGTTCAAAGGACTCAATTCTTTGGCAGGCAGCCTTTCATATACAAAAATGAACCCTACAAATTTGTCATAGATGATAGGATAGCCATTTTATGCCAACTGGAGCCTATTAATGTACAATATAAACTTCTGCACCCATCCCTCCATCTGGGTAGGAATCCCACATAGTAATGGATGATGCATATCCAGCTGTCCTATCTGGTTCAGTAGCTGGGTGTGTTTAATCTCTTCTACCAGAGTTTAAACTTTCCCATTTTGTAAGAGCATAATTCACACTGACATGATGAAAGAGCAGGAAAGCATCATTAGCCATTTGTGACTGTCAGCCAAGGGGTGTGTGTGTGTTTTCCCCCATTTTTTTCATCCAGTTTAAAAATTATTCCCTAGGCACGCTAAGTACATATTTGGGACTTCCAAAGAAACTAGGACAAACTGTCCAGAATTCGTCATAGCTTACATCATTGATACAAATCAGCACAATGATAGCTTTGAATACTGTATGCCTTAGGAGCCTTATAATTTATTTGATTTCCTTTCTAAACAGAGACTTGGCTTTCTGGAACTTCAGGGTTTGGTTCACACAACAGTCTCTGCAGTGACCGTGACATGATGATCTTCAATTTGTTTATAAAGTGGCTGAAGATGGCCTTTTCTTTTTCCCTTTCTGCCACAAGAGAGTGCTATAACATAGGAAATAAGATGAAATGAAATTTCCAGTTAATATATTAAGAATATAGGATTTTATAGGGGTGGCGCAATGGCTCAGTGGATAAGAAGCTGAGTTTGTGCGCTAAAAACCTGACAGCCCCGGCTTGAGAGCTGAGTATTGTGTGATGGGGTGAGTCCCTGTCTTTGCACTAGCCACTGCCAACCTAGCAGAATAAGAGTTGGAAGGAACCTTAGTGGTCTTCTAGTTCAACCCCCATTTCAAATAAATGGCAGTCCAGTCTCTTCCTAAAAGCCTCCAGTGATAGAGTACCCACAACTTCCGGTCTGGCCTAACACCAAGCGGGGTTTTAAAATTTTAGATTTGTAAATTTCTAAAATTGTTACATTTTTAAATCACTTAATTTTAACTTTATTATTTGGTTCTTAATTTTTATTGGCCAATAATTTAATTCGTCTTAAATTCTATTTTACCTTTTGTATTTCCTGTTTTATATGGCTGTACACCGCCCTGAGTCCTTCGGGAGAAGGGCGGTATAGAAATCTAATAAATCTGAATCTAAACTTCTGAAGGCAACCCTTTCCACTGGTTAATTGTTCTCGCTTTCAGGAGTACTGGGTTGCTTTTCTCCTTGATGAGTTTCCATCCAGGCTGATTAGTGCATGGGTTTGTTCCAAGTGACAGGCTGGTGTTTTGCTTTGTTTTTCCTTTTTTGAAGATGGAAATCACATCAGCTCTTTTCCAGTCCTCTGGTAGTCCCCTGATGCTCCAGGATCCTTCAAATATATGGTTCAATGGTTCTGAAATTACACCTGTCAGCTCCTTCAGAACTCTGAGATGTAATCCATCAACTGATGATGATTTGAAATTGTTAAAGGTTTTAGAAAAGGCTGCTTGGATATTATTGGTAGATTAAATTCCGTTAAATTGGTGGTATAATTAATACCATTAACAACATGACTATTACCCTCCACCAATTTAAAAGGCATTCAGTATTAATTGAATTACCTGAGATTATCTTTTGAGGAGAGTGATTTTAATTTCCCCATTTTCAGAAATATTATTCAGCTTTTATTTTATTGGCCATATTTAAGTGGAACAAAAATTTAGATCTTTTTCTTTATGGGCTTCATTTGAAAGTACAGTATACAGATATACAAATATACAGTATCAATAAATTGAAGCCATGATTCATTGTGGTCATCACTTGTATTAATTCTGCAATTAATTAAAACATTTTTAATTAACTGAATTTTTTAAAATGAAGAAAAATAAGTATACACAACACTGATAATGCATATTCAGAGACATGCATATACAATATCAATAAATTAAAGCCATGATTCATTGTGGTCATCACTTGTTGATCTATATTAATTCTGCAATCTGCTAAATAATTCGAGCATACATTTGTGTTTCCAGTAATGAATAATACTACAGGGTTTTAGTTGTTGTTTTTTCTTTTAGCCACCAGAGGGATCGCTGATATAAGGAATACAATAAAATGAACCAATTTCTCTAGTTGCCTATTGATAAATGGTGTTTTTTTTAAATGACAGCTAATATTAACCACTTTGTTTTTTTCTCATACTATACTACTTGATATTCATATATTAAATTATTAACTTTCACTAAGCTTTTTTTTTTTTTTTGCACATTTTGATGATTCAACCCCCATGGTTAAATGAATTATTGGGAGTGATACAAAACAAGGGTCAGTCAGTGGGTGGAATCGTTCTTTCTCACTGCACTCCATAAAGTCTGGGAGCAATTAGAAACTACTCAGAAAAAGATACAGCAGCAACCTAAAAAACTGACAGCTTTTAAAGATCAGCAGTCTGGACAAAATAGACAGGGTTTGAGGAGACATCCTAGGTCAGTGGTGGCGAACCTATGGCACGCGTGCCAGAGGTGGCACTCAGAGCCCTCTCTGTGGGTACGTGCGCCATCTCCCAGCTCAGCTCCACTGTGTTTCTCTGTGGCATTTCTCACCATCGTTTGCAGGGAAACGGAAATTTCCTTGCAAACGATGAAACAGAAGCTCGCAAAAGGAGAAGATCTTGCAGAGCTGCTGGTATTATGATGCCCCATCTTCTGCCAGCAAGCTGGTCTTTGGATTTCTGGCATATGCACATACACGTGCCTTGCGGATTGGGCACTTGGTGTCTAAACGGTTAGCCATCACTGTCCTAGGTCCATGTTACACTGGCTTGTCCAGTCAGAAATATCTAGGGGTTAGGAGGGGAACTCCAATTTCCTAGCAGAGATTAGACTGTACCTGAAAATATTGTATAGTGTGTAAAAACAGGTTAATTACTGTACTTTTGTTTTTATGCATTTGAGGGAATTCTAATGGGCAAGTATGAAAACTGCCATTACCGAAACTTGGTGGGGTGAAACTCATGAGTCGAATGTACTGATGGAAGGATACAAACTGATCAAACGGAACAGACCTAAGAAAAGAGAAGGTGGAGTTGCATTATATGTAAGAGCTCTGTTAGGAATGTAAATCTAACAGTTGGGTTGACAATATATTAACTAGGATTGTTACTTTAAGTATGGTAACTTTAAGTAATGCTGAAAGTGTGATTGGCTGCTGCTTCCTCAAGCGGCCATAAGATGGAGCCAGAATCACTGGTAGATGCTGGTTACTGTTATTGTTGCTGAAGAGTTAGAAGTGCTGTGTATTAACCAGTGAGGATTTTGTGTGAGTTTTGTTACTGTTTGCAAATTTTTGCAAATTTGTTACTGGACTGTGATTATTGGATTATCCCTGAACTGAACTGTTTGATGACTGACTTTACTGGAAATGAATTTGGATTGATTGATGGACTTTGCATACCTCTAGTTTCACGGAAGTAAAAACCTATTTTTCTGCTCAGTGTCTCTGTATTCTGGTTTTTGAATTCTACCACACCACTCTCACAATGCTTCGCTTCACACTCGTCCACCTAATGGGGGACTATCCTTAACAAGCTCATTATATATCTACAGAAATGCACAAAACCAAGAAAGAAAGTCTCCCAGAATGTAAATAGATTAATATAAAAGGAAAAAAGAATGACATTGCCATAGGTGTATAGTACAGGTCACCCAACCAAGCAGAAGAAATAATGAAATTTTTGCTATCCAATTAACAAACGTATGTAGGAAACACCATCACAGAAGTAATTGGGTATTTAACTACCCTAACATCGACTGGGAGACAAACTCTGCATCAGGTGTGGGATTGAACAGGTTTCTGCCAACCTAGCTAATAACTTTTGTCATCCAAAAGGTGGAGGATAGAAATAAAGGGACAGCTATACTGGACCTAATTCTTACTAAGAAGAAGTGATAGATTGAAGTTGCTGGAACTTTGGGGGAGATAATATAGTCCAAACTACCAAAAACATAACTGTAAAAGACAGATTAGGAATACAAATTAATATAAGCAAGAAAATGATAAGAGAACACCGGTCCTCTCTGGATGACTTCAAATCAGCAGGACCTGACGGATAACATTCCAGAGTACTGAAGAAACTGGCAGATGTGATCTTGGAACCACTGAACATATATTTCAAAGATCCTTGAGCACTGGAGAACTATCAGAGGGCCTGAAAACAGCTGATGTGGTTCTCATCTTCTAAAAAGGGGAAGAAGAAGAAAAAACAGATTCAGGAAACTATAGACCAATCAGCCTGACATCAGCACCTGGCAAGAACCTGGAGAAGGCAGTCAAGCAACAGATGTGTGAACACTTAAAAGCAAATAAAGTTATAAACAGAAGCCAATATGAGTTTGCTAAAAACAGATCAGGCAAAACAAATCTTATTTCATTCTTTGACTAAGTGACTAAATTAGTGTACCAATGAAATGCTGTGGACATGGTATACTTGGATTTCAGTAAGGCATAGACAGCATCACCATCAGATGGATTTGTAACTGGCTGACAAACTGCATTCAACATGTAATACTTAATGGAACTACATCTACATGGAGGGAAGTAAGCAGTGGGGTATCCCAAGGTTCTGTTTTAGGCCCAGTACTCTTCAACATCTTCATAAATGATTTGGATGAGGGAATAGAAGGGGACTTCATCAAATTTGTACACAACACAAAACTGGAAGGAATAGTCAACATTACAGAAGATAGACTCAAAATCCAGATGGATTTTAACAGACTTGAACACTGAGCTCTTTCTAAGAAAATGAAATTCAATGTAGAAAAAAGTAAGGTTTTACATTTAGGCAAGAAAAACCAAATATACAGGTACGGATTAGGTGAAACCTGGCTCAATAGCAGTAATTGTTAGATAGATCTTGAATTCCTAGTGGACAATCATGTAATTAGTAGTATGAGACAGCAGCCAAAAAAGCCAATGCAATCTTAGGTTACATTAACAAAGGGATAGAAGCAAGATCACTAGTATTGCTTTATAAAGCCTTAGTAAGACCATATTTAAAATACTGCATCCAGTTTTGCCCACCATATTATAAAAAAGATGCTGACATTTTGGAAAGAGTGCAAAAAGAGTATTATAGTACAGAAAGAGTTCTATACAGTGGTATGAGACCTAGAGCAAGAACCTATATGGAAAGTGAGTATATCTTTGTCTAGAGGCTCTTTGCATTTGGAATGGAAACACAGTAAAATGGCATCCTGGCTTCAAACACTAAATAACTAAATAACATCATCAGGCCAAAGCTACCTTCTACTCATATAAAATTCAAAGGGTCAGTATCTCTCAAACAATCAAGACAAATGGCTAAAAATGAAATTCCAGTTGAAACAGCAGATCAAAGGGATTCGCTGAAGATAGAAGTATCAGTTTATAAGTTGTCTAATTAAAGCTATGTGCAGCATCTCATTGAAAGCAACCAACCAAGCGAGGAATTAATTTTTCTATTCATAGTAGTTGAACACAAAAAATAATGTTTATCCTTTCTTTTTCCTTCCTGCCATGAAATAATTTATTTTTATTTTCATATTATATGAAAATCAATTGTATTAACCATTGTTACCAACTTTATCTAAGATAGCCTTCTCTTTTTAAAAATAAATCAAATCAAATTTTATTCATCACATGCACAGACATACATGGTATGAAATGCAGTGAAATGTGTATGCGACCACTCGTGACCATAGGTAGAAGGGCAAGGGAATAGTATAGACAGGGAGAGAGAATAAGTTAGGGAGTGGTTGAGAGAGGTAGATTAGGAATACTTTATAGTCCTGGGTTTGTTGTGGTTTGGTTTA
>JANHFJ010007001.1:160964-184978 GCA_032468195.1 Cerberus rynchops | reverse complement strand
TAAAATAAAATAAAATAAAATAAAATAAAATAAAATAAAATAAAATAAAATAAAATAAAATAAATAAATAAATAAAATTGGGCACAACTTATCTTGCCTTACCATGCCTTAGCAACAGAAGTTCTGATCCAAATTGTAATCATAAGTTCAGAACTATTGTATGGGTCACCTCATCTGGTGTTTTGTATACAGCTAATTGTTGTTCAAGTTTTAAAAGGAGTAATATTTGCACAGAATATTTGTCACACTGTCCATCTCAAAGAGCTATCCCACTAATCTTGCTGCAGCAATTTACACTGCTATAGTTTTTGGATAGGCAAGAGATTGGTTGAAGTGCATCTTATTCCTTAATCCCCCCCCAAAAAATCCTTGCTCAACACATTTGGCTCCATTTATTTATTCAGCAATTTGCTTTATCCAGGATTTTTATTGTTTTTTTTTAACAATTTCAAGTATCATAACAATCAGATTAACACATCTATCATTATAACTTTATGTATATACTTTCTTACCTGTCTCTTTCTTAGCTATGTTTCCTTGGTTTATACATTTCCCACCATTAATGTAAACCTTTCTATAAAACTGGGTATATTTCAAATAATGGACATTCAGCAAATGCAGCCCTTTTTTGAACCACTGTTTACTAGCAGATATCTTTGTTCTGACTATAGCTTAAGAATTTCCTTAAGTATGAATTGAAGCATTTACGTGACTACAGAAGCACCAAGAAATGTGTTTTTGAGCACACAGAGAGTCATTGGAGGTGTGGTGGTTGGGAAGATAGAGTCAAGAGTTCCTTGGAGTTTTCTATTTCAATGATGCAAAGTACAGACAAGTGGCACTTAAATTCCCAGGTCGTCTTTTAATTCCCAAAAGCTCCCCCACCACCACCCTGATACTTTAACCATTGATTGATTGTGGTTGTTTCTCCCTTTCTTTGTGCTGATTTAAGGGAAAAGTCCATATGTTCTACACAGTAGAAAATTTGCTAGACTGGAGATCACAGGAGTGAGTGTGAGACACAATGTGTCTCAAGGGAACCAAAAAAAACCATAAGGAATGTAAAATGTCACAGGGTTAAAGCCACATTAAGACAGCTGTTATGTTAATGAGACTTCTGCTTTTCTTGTAGCTGTGAGTCACTGCATTAGAAAAAATATGAATGTTGATGGTCCTCTTTAAAGCAGACATCCCAGAACTGAACATGCAAATATTTAAAGTAAGGAGTCCAAATTTTCAGAGTGTTTTAGTAGTTAATTTTTAGGCAAAGTCAGTTTAATTTCTAGTTTTGATATCTGAAACATGGCAATATATTTAATGATCTGTTTTTATGTATTTATCTTTCATACCTTCTGTTTTAAAGGATAAAAAATAAAGTCCATCCAAACGTGTTTCAAACTATAAATCACACACTGATTTTCTTACCCTGATCAGTTACCTAAATAAATTATGCATCAAATGTGGGGTCTGAAGAGCTTCTTTCAGCACTACCGGATGTTTTGATAACTCCTCAACATAAATCATGGTCTTGCAACATAACTTATCTGATCATTCTTCACCAAGAGGTAAAAAAAAAACTTTATAAAAGAAATATTTGTTCCCCCACACAACTAATAGAAAAAGGTTATTTGGAACTTTTAGGATAATATTCACCTGAACCCGAGCCTCCGTGAGTTTAGCTCTTTGTGCAAGTTCTTCTCTGGTGTAAATATCAGGATAATGAGTCCTCTCAAAAGCTCTCTCCAGCTCTTCTAATTGTTCTGCTGTGAAAGTGGTTCTGCTTCGCCGTTGCTTTCTCTTCAGTGGCAAATCTGGTTCCGAATCAATGTCAGAACCCTCATCTGATTGTTGTGCTGAAGCTAGAAAGCAAGCACACAAGCAATGGAGCAATTAATATTGGATTGAGAGAGAGCAGGAGAAAAACGAATGGGAACCACACTAAGCAAATATTCAAATAAGTAATAGTCCAATTTTAAACAATAAGCAGTCTTGGGATATTAGAGGATGCTACCACATATTTCCTTCAAATGACTGAATAATTCTTTATAGGAGCTTCAGAAAAGATAGTCATTTTTCTTCCTTCCAGAATATCTGCAGGCACAGATTACAATTTTTTTACAGGGCTTAATTATTCAACCATATTCAGCATATTTTTCCTCAGTGATTTCAAAAGTTTGAAACCTAAGCCATGCAAATTCTAGGTCAGCTGTAATTAGTCCAGTAAATTTGTATAGCCTTGATTATAATATATAATATATATCATATATCTGCTGAAGAGGCTGCCTTTAGAGACGGAGTTCCTGCCAAAGGTTTAAAATGAAAAGTGGGTTTTTATGTTCAGTGGGCTAAGGTTGCCTTTCCAGCCATCTAATGCCACTTAGTTTCTCTATGCACTGTCCATGGTTTCACCATAACTTCCTAAAATTTGCTAGTTTGATACAATGTATTAAAACATTAATTATAACTTGCAAATGTTTAGTTGTAAGCAAAACACATTATATTTTGCATGTTGAATAAACTTGGCCAACATCTTCAAGTCTTTGGTTCTATAGAATTACTCATTTCTGTCTTAGTGGATCCTAAAAACTGAACGCTCAAAACAGGAATGAAAAATTTAAATTAATTCATCCCAAACAAACTTCTATGTTTAGTATATTTTCATAAAAATGCATGCCTTAAAACAATATAAAAATACAAGAACACAATAAATGATTTTCAGATTAATTAATTTACAGCTTCTATTTTGCCCAATTGTGATAACTAATAACTACCGTAAAAAGCTAAATCCACTCAGCCACCCTTCCAGCATTGATGCCCTCATAACTCCCTCTTTTGGTAGGATACAAGTTTTAGATACATTTTAATCTAAATTGCAATTTCTTTCCATTCTAGAATCTTTATTGTTGTGTTTATTGTCCAATCATCTAGGTCAATGTTTGTCAACTTTGGAAACTTCAAGACATGTTGTCTTCAGCGGGCAAATTCTGGAGCTGAAGTCCACACTACTTAAAGTTCCTAAAGTTGTGTGTAAGGGAGCCATTCCTGCATGACTTTGCTTAGACTACTGTTCTAAAGATATTCTTGCTGGCACTTTGGACTTTGACCTTTAGCAAGTGCACTTCTGGGTTCCTGATGATTCCCTGACTAACTTGATGCAGAAACTAATAGCACACTTAAAAACATCAGACATGATTGTGAAGCAAAGAGGAAATTACAAGATAACCTGTACATGTGTTTGACTACTACTAGCACAAGAATATCTGTAGCTGATGAAAATATGCTGACAGTATTTGCTTGGAATCAAAAACTATATCTGTGATATCCAGTAGCATATCTGAGGTGCTACTGTCACTAGACAAGAACATTTTTTAAATTTAAATAGAGGGATTCACCAAAGGCTTCTTTAATTGGAAGTCAATATAATTCATAGAAATAAATGTGAACTGAGAAAATGAGATTGTGACGGTTCTGGTTCCTCATCTGTTTGCTGGTGACTTTGATTCTATGCATAACTAATTCTACATTCCTGGTGATTAGGGAATGATGGTGCCTATTGAAGAGGAGATGGACTACATAGAGATGAACATACAGTAGGGGATATGTCACATGCAAACGAGATGAAGAGAAGCACAATTTCTAGTCATAGTTACATAGTTGTTCTGCCAGATGGAAAGTTTCTAATAAGCCTATTGATCTGCCTTTCACACACTCATGTCCTGAATGCAATTTCAGCATAGTAAATCTTTGTTGCTAAAAGTTAATTATCGTTAAATAGTCAAATCTGGTTTGTATCTGGAAGGAGGAGGTAGGAAGTTTCTTGTCTCCCGTCATGTTCACAGGTACTTGGGCTGTAGATGGGATGAAGATAATATTACAACTCCTTTTTGCTTTCTACATGATTGTATATCAATCTAATACGTATGTATTTTATGTTGGCCTCAAGGCTCAACTTGGATATGTTGTTTCCTTACTATATGCCATGTGAAAGGTTTATATGCACTATTAATCCTTTTAACCAAGCATTCCCTCTGCTTGAATTGGCAAAGGTGGTTTAGGGGTTATTGCTGGATGTGTGTGTGTGTGTGTGTGTGTGTGTGTGTCTGTGTGTGTCTGTGTAAGTGTGTGTGTTAAGGATCAATATTCATATCCTGACCAACATTCTGGAGCAACCTAAGAGTTCATAGTCACTATGGCAATTACATAAGGCCCCAATTCTGCTTGTCTTTAGGGAAACCATTAAGACTGGGTTCCCCCGCCCCACCAAGGATTTAAATAAAGGTTCCTGTTTTGGTTGCTTTTATTATTACATTTGGTTGCCATTTTATATGTTATATTACTTGAGGGACTGCGTCTTCTGGTAGGAAAGATCTTGCAGGAGGCATGTGCCCATTCCCATCTGCTAGGGAATGCCAGCTGGTGGAACCCAGGAAAAGAGCAGTTTCTGTTGGAATACCATCTCCCAAGAGGTCAGATTAGCCTTAACTCTTTCCTGACTTTTTGTTAGGCCTTAAAGACTTGATTGTGCCATCTGCTTGTGATATAATTTGGATAGTTGCTAATCTTTGGTATACCCTGCCTATAGATTGTGTCCTAAACAGCCCACTTTGAGGTGGGCTGTTTAGTTGCTGTGAGCCATATGGTTCACAGCAACTAAGTAAGCAGCCCCTCAAAACATCAACAATACAACAACAAATACAAAACAATACAAAACAGCAGAGAGAGAGAAATACAATATACATTGCGATGATAAATAAATATTTGGGGCTTTTTAAAATTATTATTAGATTTTTATCTTGCCTTAGTTTATTCTTTGTTCTTGTTTTTTGTTGGTCACCAAATTGTTGGAGTTGGATGACCTTACAAATTTAGTAAATGTAAATAAATATTAAATATAATCAGCTGAAAACAGGATTCAACGATATTCCGTTATCTAGCATATGTTCTCAAATTAGTTGAAAGACAGCTGGAATGCAAATACAGAACAAATTCAATCAAGTACATTGAAATCCTTTTAAAAGCATACTCCACAGTGTAATATAGGAAAAGAATATCTGTTTTTCTAGTATTATATTTGCTTAGTACCTGTAAGATTATCTGAGCAAAAGGACTTTTGGCAATTTCTTTGCTTTCTTTAAATGGGAACAATTCTGGAATTATCCAAGTACTACTTGGTAAATAATAATAATAATAATAATAATAATAATAATAATAATAATAATAATAATAATAATAATAATAATAATAATAATAATGAAGGCTGAACTGCATTGCTGCATATATTTATTTATATTCTGTAATTAATTAAAAATGTAAACCAACAAGAATTAAACATTTAAAACCAATTGAACATGGAACTAAGAATTGCAAAGCAGGCCCTCTGTCACCCTAGCTAAGCCTTACCACCTCACACTGGCAAAAACAGAAGGCCACAGGCATATGTGCTAGACCACCTTCAACATGATAGAATTTCTGTGTCTCCAAAGATCTGGTTTCCCATGCTCATCCCATGCTGCATGAAACACTGAGTTATGGAATTTTCCAATAACTACCATTGATGGTTTTTATCTTAACATCAGTCACACGTCTTTGTATGTTTTTTAATGACATGCTTCAATTAAGCTTAATGAATCTTAAAAGTTGTCCTACAATTTGTTAACAAATTTCCTAGACAAATTCTTTTCCTCTCTCCATCCCCTCCACTGATCTTAGGATCCAACTATCTCACTGTTATCAGCTCCCCAAAGTATACTTATTTTATCTATTTAACAATTTAGAATCCATCTAACTCTTAAGGACTCTGCACAGCTCACAATTTAAAAAGTAAGACTAATATCACAAAAGAAAAAATATTCATGATCAGCCTGAAGATAGACATATCAACAAAAAGCTATCCAAAAGAGGCTCAACCATCATCCTGACCCAAGGCCTTAAGAATAGAAAAATCTTCACATCCAGGTCCTGAATATCATCAAGGTAATTCCTGTCTGGGTAGATCAGCTGAATTGCTGCTTCTTTATTTAGAAATTAGAGGAGAAACCCATAAGCTACAAACGAACAGCCATGAAGTTTGCTTTTTTTCTTAAAAGAACTAAAACTAAATTGAGTGTTTCTTTGCTCTTTATCTCATTGTGACCTGGTTGATGGTTCCAGAAAATATTTCATCAAAATTAATAATATTAATAGTGTTAAACACTAATTTCCACTATTTCATAGGAATTACATTACATATAATGTGCATCTTGTCTGTTGTATACTTCAGCAGTTCAAAAATATTCCTGGCAGTTAACAAATATCAACCCCCAAGTAACACCAATAAACAAGTACCGCTATATCTACACAGGCATACAATTAATACACCTAATCATTTATTCTCTTAATTGTTTCTATTCTCAGAGAACGATTTGGTTTAAATAAAAAGCAAGAGCAAAGCAAAGCAGGATAAACCTTTTTAAAAGCATGTAAACTTCCTGTATAATATATAGTATGGATTTATCTAAATCATTGGCTTTCTTGCTCTCCATTTGAAATCAATGGCTTTTTTTCATGTATAACTAAGCAAAGCAACCATATATCTAATGCCATTCCTGGCCTAACATCAGCATGCTCTAAATCCTACAGAGATTTTTATTCAAAATTGAAGTTCTTGAGCCATATTGCAAAACTGCATGTGTACTTTTAATCTGGAAATATACCAAATTCTACATATCTGTACAAGATGTCTTCCAATTTTACTAATTTAGCTAGCCAAGTGTTATTTATATTATTTAGGAAGATGGATATCATAGATACATTCTCTTCCATAGAATACATTCTGGATTTCTAGATGATGCCATGTACTAATATGGAACGTACAGTATATATTTCTAGATTCCAAGAATTTAGACATTTGAAAAAGAAATGTCAAAAAGCACTATTGTAAGCTATATAGTTGATATTTGTGCACTTTGCATATAACCCTACTTTTTTCACTTACCAAAGCCAAATGCATCTATTTCCATACAGTAACTTGAAGGCTATGAGCAGATCTGTTGTCTTTTTCTGACCTACAGTGTTCTTTTTTGTAGTGAAATCTACATGAGTGACCTCTAGTATGTTTACTCGGGTACAAGGGAGGAAAGACTGCAGGCAAGTCTGATACCCCTTCACAGGCTCAGAGTAAATGACAAATGACACTTTCCCTTTGTGAACTTCAAGATTTTTGTTGACTTATTTGGCAGCTTTTGTTGAGTCCTTAGAAATGGCCTGTGGCTGAGGCCTATTCTACCAATTTCCACGCTCCATCTGTGGTATCCATCAACAGGGCCTTTTACCCGCATTCAGGGCTCTGACACCTGCCTAGCAGGATGCAGGAGACACAAAGAAAACTGAAGTGGATGAGAAAATGGTGGGGGGGGGAGGTAAGGGAAGGTTGAACTGGATGCTCTGTAGGGGTTAATCCATGTCTCTTCAGTCTAGAGACTGCAGCACCTGGAACATCTTTTATCCCCTGGAGGGAAGTCAGCAAAGTTTTAAAATGTTAAATATATGACCTTAGTATTTAAGGAAAAAACTGCTTCCAAAAACCAGAAAAGGACTGCAATGGGCATAGAATCACTTTGGGAGTTTTCTAATAAATCAGAAGGCGACAGTAAGCAAAGTGGCTATATATGGGGGGGAGGGCTTGTTTGTTTTGTTTTTTTAAAAAATATCCTTGTTTGTCTTAACCAAAAGGTTTCACCAGCTGCTACCTAAGTAAAGAAGAGGAGGGGAAACTAGAGACATATTTTATTGCTACTGCAGGGATGAGAAAACAGATTAGCGCCTGGACATTTTTATGGTTGAAGCATTTAAGAAAACATTCCCATTGGAATCTTTAACATAATTAAGATTCAAGAGCAGATACTCATCGCTCTGTTTCTCGGCACAGACATTGCCACTTTGACTTTTTCCTCACTATCTTTTCTTTCTCTTATTCTCTGCTTCTAACCCTCCTGTCACCTCCCACCAGTATTACTGTTTCATTCCTCTCTTCTCCTCCTTTCAAAGTTCAGATTCACAGCAAGAGATCATTAAAGAGAAAATAAACCCCTGCCAAGTCTGCTCTAATCAAAATTGTCCAGATAAATTCTGACACTTAGCAACTCCCCAAGTGCTCACAATCCTAGGAGGAATGTACAGATTACTTATGAATATGGGAGGCAGCAGGAGAGAAGTTCAGAAGGTCTAATGTCAGTGGGTAGCCACCTGTGCATTGTGTCAAGCAATCCGAGTACATGATTGCACATTTGATTAGGACTAGGATCTAACAAAGCAAGGCACTCTCCGGCCAAGTATAATATTGACCACTCTGCAATATTTTGATGTAAAACAGTGTTTTCAAACTTGGCGATATTAATATGTCTGAACTTCGACACCTAGAATTTCCTAGCCAGTGTTTGTTTGTTTTTTCTCTCATTTTATGGTACTTTTTTCAAGAGTTGATTTTATGTTTTTATTAGAGATTATTTTATACAGTCTTTTGGAAGAACATTATAATAAATAGAAATAGACAAAGGGATAGCCAAAGTTTATTGGCAGGTAATGTTCACCTTTCACAGAAGTACAAGTGCTAGTAGGTGACATTATAGTAAAGAACTGAAAACATGTTCACATGGTGCAGGAATCTCTGGATTTTTAAGCCAAATTTGTGGTTTCAGGATTACTTGAAGAAGTATTCTTTTAGTCTCTGAATTAAAGCAAACCTATTGATAATCCACAAAGATCCTAGTTAAGTTTCATTATAAAACTATATTTAAAACATTTTATACCATGGGAAATAAATTGTAAAAAAATTAAACATATATAAAGCATTTATTATAGGATCAGCCTAGCACAGCAGTTAAAGGTAGTAGGTTAGAAATCAGAAGTTTTTGAGTTCTAATCCATATTTAGACCCAAACCAGCTAAGTAACCTTGGCCAATCAGAAATGATATAGGGTCACCTGCTTAAGCAGGGGGCTGGACTATAAGACCTCCATAGTCCCTTCCAGCTCTATTCTGATTCTCCCTCTCAGGCCTCGGAAGAAGTCAGTAGAAAAATTCTTCTGAAATCTTTTTTTTTTTAAACCTTCAGGGATTAGTTCAGGCAATTGCCAGGAGTCAACCCTAATAAGGTGTAACTATAAGATGTGTCTATATGTTTGTGATAACTATATATCCCAAAATACAATTTACCCACTAAATGAATAAGCTCACTGCATGTTCTTATCACCATTTGTCTTAATCTTGGGAATTAATTAAACAATCACTCAAGTAAACTATAGATTCAGGGCTATATGATTCGGTTAAGATGAATTATCCTGATTTCAGTAATAAAATTAAGACTAAAGAGAGAAACTAATAGCTGAATGAAATAGTCTTTTCATAGCCAGGAATAGATTTTTTTTGGATTCTTGCAAGTAAAACCCATCTTGGCCAAGGAATTAATCACTGATTTGTTTGTTCATAAGATTTATAGATTCTACATCTCAATGATTGTCAGTAGTTTACAAAATTAATATACAATAACATCATCCAAAGTGTTCATAGTACAATAAAAAATAACAATTGACAGCCCTCTAATTCACGTCCAGCAACTTACTATAGGTGAGGCTAGTTTCAGTTCCATGGGCATGTATTATAAATGAACTAATGAAAAAATATGCTTACATATGCTTTTTGACCTCTCCCTCCAAAAAGGGTACTATAAGAGTTTTTCCTCAGATCAACATTTCAGATCAGTTAATTCTAGATACAGAAGACTGCTCAGAAATGAGTGGAACCTCTGCAAAACAGTGCTTCCAATATTTAATCATCACATATTCAATAATGATGAAAGCTACGAAGAGATCCAACAGAATTAGGATAGGCCTGCTAAAGATTATAAACCAGGACAATCAATACTATTTGATTTTGTACCCAAGCCTGAACCCTAATTAAAAATTATTAGATCCAAATAATCTGCTTCTTCTAGGAAACATTGCAGCTGTATCCACTGTGCCCACTCAATGACCTACTCTTAAAAAAAGGCCAAAGATTGTTATCAAAATTAGTAGGAAGATCTCATAAGGAAAATACACAGTCTCCTTAAAAGCTTCTGCTAGTACCCTCTCTTGAAGTAAGGGACTGATAAATTCTTGGATATAAACCTCCTTCATAAACTCTCTGAAACTACCATGCATTTAGACCAGATCATTGTAAATGATAAGCATTGATTTAACCTCATAAAAGACCAGAAGGAGAACAAACTTTAATACCAAGCCAGCACCTAAATCAAAGAGCTGATATGGATATTTGGACACCAGAAACATTGCAAAGATCTAATGTCACATGCAGGCATTTGTCCATCAATTACCTTCACAGCACAGTCCTTGACATTTATAAGCCCTGGTAGCTCAGTGGTTAGAGTACACTACTGAAAGCTAATTCTGCCTACAGTCTGGAATTCGATCCCAACGGGCTCAAGATTGACTCAGTTTTCCATCCTTCCGAGGTTGGTAAACTGAGGGCCCAGATTGTTGGGGCAATATGCTGATACTGAAAACTGTTCAGAGAATGCTGTAAAGCACTATGGACCAGTATATACAAGTTTAAGTTCTATTGCTATAAGATATTGAGGTCAATGCCACAGATGCTGAAAGACCCCAAACCCAGGAAAGCTGATTGTCAACATCCCACCTTTATCTAACTTTCTGTGATAAATACCAAGTCTTCCCACGATTTAGTTCCAGGATTGCCTGGAATTTGCCTTTCTTACCATTTATTCATGAAGCTGGTGCTGCTAACAGTGTCTGGAAAACTTTCAAACAAAGGTTCTTCCAAATGTATTTGGAAATGCTTGGAATCTAAAGCTGGAGTTCTTTTCATGCAAAGGATCTAATTTACCACAAAGCTTTGGTGCTTTCTGAGAAAGTATATATGGTACTGTAACTCTATCTAGTCTCACTCAGGAAGCTGGTATTAGATGAGAAGGAGAAGGAATTGTTATGCCAAACTTCAAAATAAACCTTTTTCCAAAACAAAAAGTAAGTGAAATAAAACAAAAACAAACATTACATCTATTTTACTTGTCAAATGTATTTATTTATGTTGGGACTCCATTTGGCAAGATTGTTAAAGTCACCATGGTAGAAACCAAAAACCATGGGTTCTAGGGCTGCCATAGGCATGACAGGTGTTGCCTTGGATGATTTGGGCCAGTCTCTTTTTCTTAGCCATAGGAAAAAGGCAATGGCAAATCATCTTCCCCTCCCCCCACAATGATCCACGATAACTTCTCTGGACAGGGTAGTGTAATGTCTTTTGGGGGCAAAAATGTGCTGCATAAGCAATGAGCTTATGAAAATCTTGTAGTGTTCACGTAGGAAAATGTCATAGACTGCACTATTAGCTGAATATAGTTTGCAATCAGTACTGTAGTTTCCCCATGGTATTCTCACACAAGATGGTTCAAACCACAGAAATTTCCTAAGGCATGGTGTGAGATACTGTACATTGTTTAATACTGCTGAACAAGTTTCCAAAGCCCAACAAGCATGGCCAAATGTTTTTCCTACTGATCTGATCTCTGAGTTATATCTGTAGCTACAACTCTGCGTGTTTTCATAACTGGCACACTTTCAATTCATCAAAGAGTCATGAAAGTGTTGAATCAATTGTAGAGATACAATTTTTGTATTGTGTTCTAGAGTCCTAAAATAATATCTTCATCTCAGATAGGACAATTTGGTGTCATTTTCATCTTGAAGGCTACCACATTTGCAAAATGAAGGAAATATCAGACTAAACATGAATATGTTTAGAGCTGCTGTCTTAAATATACTTGGGATGAGATGAGGCCTAAGGAATAATGTTGTCATTTAGTTTATTGTCATTGCACCTCATACAACGAAATGAAATGCCCTCTTCAGTGTACATTATAACTATAAAAATAAAACACAAGCACACATCCTTCACATTCTATACAATTGAATTGAAAACTCCTGATATTGCATTAATATTAATATACAGTAGAATTCAAAAAAGTTACTGTCCTGGGATAGAAGCTGTTTTACAGCCTATTTGTCCTTGTTTTTATTATCCTGTACCATCTGCCAGATGGGAATAGTTCCAAAAAAGGATGCCCAGGATGAGATGGATCTTTAAGAATGTTTTGAACTACTATAAAATTCATAGTAAAGTTAGTTTTAACAATCTATGATCAACAATATATACATTTATAGTACACTATTTATGTTTTTGTACCAGAGCAAAATTCAACAGCTATGGCTTAGAAGCAGGACAGAGGAAAGCAGAATAGTTTCATTGTATTCTTTTTACCCTCTTTTTAAGTGCCCATTTAGCCAAAAATGGATAACAATCAGAGAAGAGCAGTGTTTTAATGTAGTATCTCAAACCTTAAACACGGCCCCCAATGCTTTTAATCACAATATTTAAATCAAAAGAACAAGAACTGCATTAAATTTTGTCAAGGCCAATGGCAATAAATTTGATAATAAATGCTTTAGCTTACAAATGCATGAACTATAATGAAATGTATAATTAAGCACAATTAATTTGATTTCACTGTTAGAAATACCATCTTAACTATTGCAACATATCTATCTGTCTTTTTATCAATCTATTATTTCCTCTCTGAAAATCCTGAAGTTCAACTGAATACATATCCACTCTGAAGTAAGCCCCTCTGGATTCAGTGAAGTTTACTCCCAGAAAAGTAAACATACAATTGTAGCAAAAATGCCCATGGGTTACCATTTATAAAAGATCAAACTTACAACTTCCAAGTGTTTACATACATCTATTTGCTAAAGTACCATAGGGAGAAAGTAAGAGAGTTAATATTGACTTTATGTAATGTCTTATTCAGGAAGCCATTGTTCATTTATCAGAACCTCATATAAAAAGAATAATAATTAAGAACTCTAAGTCTGGCAACATAACAAATAGGATAAAAGAGTTGATTTAATTATAACTCTAATATTTCTTGAGAATTGTTGAGAATTCTACCAATCAGTCTACTTATAAGCAAGGGACAGAAATAAAACTGTAGTTGAAGCAAAAGAGATAGACTGAGAGTGATTTTTATTTACAATTACCTAGAGACTGGCTATTATTGTCCATATGTGCTACCATCACTCCCCTTATCATGGGCTGGCCGGCATGACTATTGGGAGCTGTTAATGAACTGGGTAATTGAGCTGCTGACATGTGTTCCCAAAACAAAACAATAAGAAGAGACAAATGAACATTTTATTTGGCAATCAGAGCAGGCTGTGCTTTTCAGAGGTCTGCAGCTAAGTAAGTGGCTGAATACATCAGGCAGTACATTGAAAGCAAGCAGATGTGCATACAATAATAGTTAACTGACAGCTTACGGCCCATCTGTGCGTTAACATTTTGTTAAAGAAATTACTTGACTTGCTAAAGAGGCCGATCATACAGCTGCCCCAAGCACAGCAGTGCAAGAGATAAATCATTAGCTAAACCATTTCATGCTCAAAATGACTGCTCATGTTAAGAGTGATGCTGAGACATTTTGTCAGCAATGTAACTACAATGTGCAGTTACAATGTAGTATTTGAAAAAGGAAGTTTTACAGCTTCAGTAAAAACAAAGACTGAATGATGCAAACAGTTTAACTAGGCGGGAAATTTAGTGTTGCTTCACAGCATCTTAAATATCAAAATAATATACCAAGGCTAAAAATTGCAAAGCACATTCTCTATTCCTAATTATTGTTGATCAGTTTCATTTAAGAATTATAAATAATCCAAAAGAGTTTCAGTTTTAAATAAACTAAGCATGCTTGTCAATGTTATCTAAGTAAATTAGAATAAGGAGCTATAACTATATAACACAAAAGGAGCTATAAACTATAAACACAAAAATCAAATTTGCATCCTCTCAGCTATTTGCAAACTGCTTTTATTAAAGCCTGCCAAACATTTTATACAGAACACTAATAAATATTATTAGTATGGAGCCCACTTTGAGGATTCTGTGCATAAGATAAATCACAATGGAAAACCTGTACTATAAAATATAGAAAGAACAGATTGAATAGATTGAACGGATTCTAAGACCTGGTGGCTGTTCACATCCATACACTTCAATTTTTACAATGCAGTGTTTTACAATGAATGTTTTAATGTTTTATTTATCTTCAAGAATACCAGTTATACATTTTAGAAATAAAAATAAACTAATGTATTTGAAACTTTCTACAACTTTCCACAAAAAGTAGTTATACCTTTTCATTCATACATAACTTGAACTTTGCAAGGTCTGATACTTTGAATTTCAAATACAGAGAATCATATAAGGAAACTTAGACTCTGTATTTGCCAGGAACATTAAATTTCTCTGCTTTTCCTCTGTTGCTTTGAACCTTGAAAAGATAAAACCAGGGTATTCTCTTATTGGTACTTGCCAGGAGCTGTCAGAAAATACACTGGTTTTACCTTTTCAAGGTTCATCAGCCACAGAGGAAAAATGCACCCCTGTTGTAAATGATAACATTTATTTATTGCTAAAGTTTCATTATGCAAATCACATTTTTGAGTATTGGTTCTTGAAAGACCACATAGATATAATTAATATCAAATACATTTGGTATTGTCTTGGTGATCGGGATGCCCGCAAAGCACAGTATGGCATGGAGTGATAGAGAAAGGGAATTATGTACTGTCTGCTGGCTGTTTTGTTTTGCTTCCACATGCACCTTCCCAACCACATCTTTAAATGCACAAGAAATTTGTAGCTTTGCATATTAACTTCTCACTGGTTCTTATGTTTCTATGCAGGTGAAAACTAATGTATTGCCTGCCATAACTATAGTTACAGAAATTAAGAGATTATGAGACTCTTTTAAAAGTTCTTTGGATTTCGTCCCCCCCCCCCCCAATTTGGATGCATGTGCGCCTATGTGTGTTTGTGTTTGTCACATTATTAACTCAAATTGTTATAGCACTTAATTGTTAAATAGATTATCTGTTGTTACAAAAGTAAAGTATTTTATGTGTTGGAAACCTTAGAACAACATCTGAAATGCACCAAATAAATGACATACCGGTAAATCATTTCCTATATTTAAAAGGTGGGAAACTCCTAATGATCTTAAAAATAAACATGCATTTTAATTAAATATTGGCTTCTTGGTCTTTTCTGAACTTTCTTTTCTTCCTGCAGGTATTTTATTGCCATACAGACAACATCAACAGTTATCCTCTCCTATATAGCTATGGCTACATCCAGGAAATCATTAATTTATGACCAGTCATTTAATGATCATTCAGTGTTACAAAGGGCTTGGAAAGCATGCTTTATTTATTTATTGTTCATTATAAAGTGTTTGTCATGCCCTGCACAGTTAAATAATCACATTTTCAGTTCTTGGCAACTAGCTCACATTTCTGACCGCATCCTGCTGCAAAATGACAGTGATTTTTGCACATCATGATGTGACTTGTATTTAAGACAGCAGGGTTTGCATAACAACCACTGTAAAAATAATCATAAAATTGGGTCTGGTCATGTGAATGCCTAGCAGGACTCAAAATTGAAATTTGAGCCCCAACTGCAGCCCTAATGGTGAGAATCCCCTGCATTTCCATAGACTACATCAAGTACATAAGAAAATGTAAGCAATGAACTTCATTATTTAGGGAATTATAATTTCATCCAATACAAAATGTGCTTTTCAGTCTGAAATAGGGGGATCAGGCTTTTGGCTTTATGAACTAATGGTAGATTTTGCCAGTCACAAATAGTGTACCTGTTCATGGGGGTGGGGGAAGAGAAAAGAGAGGCAATCTCCAAATACTTTCTCCCAAAATTCAACATATTTAATTCCAAAGCATGCCTATGGTTTATCAGATGTCCAGAAAATTCTTTACAAAGGAAATTTACCTTATTTTGCTTTACCTTATTCTAACATCCTATTGATTTTTTTTTCAGTTAAAGAGGATTAGGAGTCCCTGCCTGTTGCAGTTCAGCCAGATATTTTTTATAATACTGGCATTTATTTGCAAAAAAAAAAGTTTCAATTTACCATTTATTGTAACTCTATGTCTAGCTACAATAGTTATACTAAATGTGTGTCTCATTTTCCATCAAAGAAGTTTTTAATTGTGTTGATAAGAAAATATCAAACATCACTTAATGTGTATCAGAACAGTGACTGCTTTTTTCTCCAACACAGATTCTAAGTTCTATTTTGTTTTCTTTGAATGTAAACTGCTGCTTTGTCTTTGCATTTGCATTTTGTAAACAGATACCAAGAGGTGTTCTTTCCCTTTGTTCTAAAATCCTAACCATTATAAGCTAGAAAAATTAAAAGCAGGCCACTCCTAATGATAAAAAAACAAACATGCACCATGACAGAAGAGCAGACAGTCCAACTTTCATAGAGAAGATAAAGATACTCCTGTAAATTTGGAAAACTCTGAACCTCATGCCAAATATTATTGTTATATGGACACTAATTGCATTACATTGTCAGGCTTTTTTCTTATGTATTTTGTATATAATATACATTACATTGGAAACAAGCATACAAGATTAACCGTGGGCATGATGAACGACCATAAGAACATTCAGTGGAGTAAATATTAATGTATTCTGTGTATACTCAAAACTAACAAAGCACTAGGCCTATAATATTCAGAGAAATAGGAACAGTTTCCTTTTCCATTTAAAACTAAAATCTCACATATTCACTAAATTTACAATGTCATACTGAATTTTGGTGGATTTGTTTCCTTTTCAGACAGCAAAAGGAGTCATCTGTTTTTGACAAATTCTACAAAACAACAAGAAACCAAAAGTGGTTTCTATAACTACACTTCCATTTTACTATTTTCTCTAGAGCAGGGGTCCCCAACCCCGGGTTTGCGAACTGGTACTGGGCCGCGGCATTCCAGAAACCGGGCTGTGCAAACAAGTAAAGTCCCATTTCCAGGATATAGACAGCATGTGAAGTTAGGTCCCCTTTGGTCCACAGAACAACATTTCTTCACAGAAATGGTTTCTGGTGTCCAAAAAGTTGGGAGCCACTACTCTAGTGCAAAAGTACACAAAACTTGTGTATGTACATGCATTCTTTTTCTTTCATTTTGTTTTGCTGTTGCTTTTGTTTAGTTATTAAAACATTTTTAAAAAGAAAACATAGAAAGATTAAGAACATTTTGTATGGGTGTTGGTATGTGAATAAGAATATTATCATTTCAATTATTCAGCAATTAAAAACCATACACTCCAAACAGAGTTCCTTAGAGTTCACTTGCTACATTAGAATCCTTTTTCATAGGAAAAATTTGCTTTACGTAAATTGGGTTGTTTGCTCCACTTGGGTAATATTTTCTGTTTCTGACATAGACTATATCTCTCTGTGTGTCTTTGTATTTCTCTTTCTTTCTTTCTCTCTCTACCCATTTTTCATATAGCTACCCAATTGTTTAGTTCTGGCCATTGGACATGATATCTTTCTCAATAAATTAATCAGACAAGTTCTTAGTCTGTATTCAGATATTTATAGTAATGCATGAGCCTATTGAAATACATATAGAATTCCATACTACAGTTTTGATTATGAAAGAGGTCAAATGTTTATTTCTTTAGCCCATGTACAGATAATTAATAGCCTGACTGTATTAGGAATATTTTCCAAATACCATTGACATTCAGTATATTATTTAGGATGTTTTTTATTATTGATCTATTCATACTTTTTCTTACTGATCCAGTGATGTTTTATTTTTACCAGAAATTTTCAAAATTATACATATTTAAGCGGATTTCAATAAGCACTTTACTGGATCCCTAAGAAGACAAGATACAATAAAGTGAAGTATTTTTCCCCATTTATGCTGATGAACAGTAAGCACATACTTAAATCTCTTCCACTAAAGTCAATAGACATATATGTGTGTACACACATGTGCACATACACACACGTGCACACACACACACACACACACACACACACACACAGGATTGCTGCTGGTGCTGTTGAAAATGAACAGAGGACATTACCATTTTTATGAGCACTGTGAGGTTGCCATTAGGCTAATGATCATCTTGGGAGTGTGCAGGTTTTCTCAGCTGATCATGTTAAATGCTAAATAAGTAATTACTAATGGTGTACTCACTACCCAATAAGTCACTTTCTGTTTTGGATGGTATTTACATCAGGCTGGCTATTCTTAAACAACCTTGGCATCTTCTTTCACTCGCGTTCTCCCCACCTCCAGATAATCTGTCTGATATAATCATCAAAGTGGTTATGAGAAAAAGCCAAATAAATGAGCAGAAAAGGGTTATATCATCTGTTTTGTTTTGTTTAATTGTTTAATGTAGAGAGAGGTCATACTTTGAAAACACAAAATACCATGAAGATTTTCTGCAAGTCAGATTGTCAAAGATGTTGAAGAACTTTGTAGGCCATTGCACAACATAATTTTTTTTTTGAGACATCCCATTGATGATCCCCATCATTCTAGAGTCAGACTCTTTGTGCAAAATTTCACAAAATTTCTCAATGTTTTGCCAAATTTTGATAACCTTCACATTTTCTGTGTTTAGCACAGCAATCTGGCAAAGATTATATAATTATATTCTACTGAAATTGGTGACTAGGAACCATAGTTATTTAGAGCACAGAACTATACAAACAGACATCATGATGTAGAAAAGGTAATATAAGTGGTTGTTTTGATAGGCTGGAGGGAGTTCAATTCATCTGAGAAAAGCAGACACCTTTGTGCATTTTCTGACTTAGTTCAGAATTGTGTCAGCAGTGTTGTTGTAAGATAAAGGAATTGAGGGTAAAGCAACTTAGATTCTGCAGTAGAGACATAAGTCACCCACTCCTAGTCTAAACAAATACTCCCTATAAGTAGCTCCTAGGAAAAAATATGTAATATTTCTAATATGTAAATTCAAAAATAAATTAGAATGGGATAACTTTCATGTATTGGATCAACTGTGAGTCAATAATACTAAACAAAAAAAATGGACAGAGGTGAGGCCAGAATATTGGGAAGATAGTGGGTACAGCAATTAATGCTATGGTGATAGCACTTCACATCATTCTTTGCTACTTATCCAAAGATTTCTCTACTGATTTCAACATAATGCACTCAAGTAATGCATAACAGAACTTAAAGACCCAACATTATAAATTCAGAATGCACAACTCACTGAAACACTGTATCTTAATTGAAACACAGCATATAAAATAAGATAATGCAGAATCTTTACTAACACCTCTTCAGTCCCTTAGAACAGCAAATGAACCACTTTTAGTAAGACAAAAAGAGAATACTTGCTTAATGGACAATAATGTTTCAGGGAGACCAAGAAGTTAGAATTGCACTTTACGAAGACTACAAAAAGCAGACATACTGCTGTAATCCAGCAGATGAATTTTTATATGCAGTTTTTATCCAAAGTTACTCAATAAAAACCTACCTTAAAGGCTGTTAGATGTTCATTGTGTCCTGTTGCTAATGACCTTTAAATACATCAAAACATTGCCCATTTGCGAGCTCCTTATGAGATCCAACCTCTGAACTTGGTTGTGTTTTTCAAGATGTCTCATTACCCAGGTAGGTAAATATTATTAGCTCTAGAAGGGAGTGAGATTTGCTCTCTGTGTGTATACAAATGGTTTGCCCTTTCAGTGTTGGTAGGAGTGTTCTTGGGGTTCCTTGATCGTCCATTTAGACCACAAAAAAGGTGGATTCAATAGAATAAAATGTAATAAATTATCTTTAGGATTTTATAGTCAAAAGATATATCAATGAATTTGGTTTGGTATAAAGTTGTTGGTTTGTTCATAATATTTTTAGACTGAAATATAAGACAATTTGTGTGATTATGCTACTTTCTAGTATCCCACTGCTTTCCTTCGCAGAACAAACCTTGCCATGTACATGAGACTTTTAAATAAAAGCGGTCTAGGTCAGACCCTTGAAGTCAACTGAAATAACATGTTTGAAAAGAGAAGAACAAGGAAAAGGGGGAAGAGACTGTGATTGTGTAAATAACCCTAGAAAAGAAAAGAAAATAGCTGTTTATTGCTAGCCCTAGAATTTGTGTTCAGTGAAATGTTCATGTATTGCTACATTAAAATGATTAACTTTGAAATTGCCTTGGTTTGCTCATAAGAATTTTTTAAATCATGTAAAAATAATATCAACAGAAATTATTTACCTTTGGTTGCAATAAATATTTCAAGACGTATTTTAAACAATTTCAGTTTAACTCCCTACAAATCCACTAATATGTATAATTTAAAGTCATGATGTTCAAGTTCATGTCTAATAACATAATTTGTTTCAATGGCCTTGACTTAAATAAAAATGAGAGTTTGTCCCTCCTTTTGTTCGCTTCTTTGTTTGAAGCTTAAACATTTGTACATTCTTCATTTGGAAATAATATTCTACATTTAGTTCTGTGGCCTACATTGATCAATAAGACACAACAGGGAACCACTTAAGAACATGAAATTAATTATCTGCTTTATTATTCTCTAATGGCATCACCACATTTTATCTATTTATATTTGCTTCTTATGTCAGTCACATACTGGTACTTATCTGTAACCTCATATTTGTATGCTGAATTTAAAGGTGTATGGAGTGGGCTTTTCACTTTCAAAAGGCCTAATGGGGCCTCCACATTCTATTTTTCTTTTTCTCCAGAACCTTGCTATCATCGTATTTCATTTTTTGCCATTGTGAGTACCAACATAAAAATTATCATGTACACTTAAAAATAGGCTGGGTGCTATTTTAAAAAAAGGAAGGAGAAACCCCCACACCTCACCGCCCAAATATAAACAAATTAAGAAAATGTGGTTTTGGCAACATGAGACATTGCTTCATTCCCTTTGCATTATTGTCAAGTCCTCTAGACTTATTAGCAATCTCCCAAATATTAAATGAGCACTACTCCATCTGTTAATAATTACCATGCTAGTAGTATTAGTTTTTATTCCACATGGGTTTTTTGGGGGGGTGTAATTGGTAAGATCATGCAAACATTTCCTTCATAATCTCTTCCTTTTGAAATGATTAGAAATTGTCAAAAGGCACAAACATGCTCTTTTGCAACATACTGTATATTTATTCCAGTGAAGTTTACAAAGCAAATATCCCATACTGTATATTTAATCTACAATACTCTTTTAATAGCATCAATAATCACTCTCCTTGATATACAGTAAGCATTTGTCCCTCGTTGCAAAGCAGATGGAAATTTGATTGCTTAACTATTTTGAAATTAAGATCTGTAACTTTTTATTAATTTTGTAGATGTATATTTTTCAAAATTACTTGCTAGCTTAAGTAAAATGTGTTGTGCACAAAATAAAACAAATTTAAAATGTCCTATTATTATCTACGAAAACCTGCTTCTCTTGACTAATTTGCAAATACATATGGCCTAAAGTATGTAAGCTTTATATTGTTATTGTATGCATATTTGTACAGAAGCAAGTTCAAATAAATTACATTGGCATTCACTTTTAGAAATATATGAGAATTTGCTGGTGCACCCTACAGAGTCTCCACAAAGTAGAAATCCAGGCAGCTGTTTTAAATCTGACATGGATCCAAATTTTCTTTCAATTTATGAGATGGCATTCTTTTTATATAGTTAACACATTCTCATCTGCCTCCTATTTCTATAGCCTATTTTACTCTTGTAATTCTCCTGAAGCTGAAAGGATCCAATGAAAATGAGAGCATTGGTCATAGGTACAATCACAAAAAGAAGGAACATTTAAGCATGGAACAGTGGAGACCCATAAATGAGTAGAGGACCCTTTCATACCCTACTGTACCAAGTAACTTTGGAATAAAGAAAACTGGCTCCTATCAAGCTATCTAGTGTTCTCTCACACACTATTTTAGATCATTTCAGGTAAGAAACAGACTGTATTTAGTTTAGATATATGCTACAGATTGAAAGTAGGTCCTTCAGGATATTTGCAACCCTGAATATAAAAGTAGTAACAATGCTGCCATTTTTTTTCCATGTGGTTCTGTCACATTGCTCTTATTGATTGCCTGCTTGGAAAGACGTTCAATGTGAAAATGGCATTGAGAGCCAAGATTATTTCTCCGGAAGGACCCTGCTTTCACCAGTCTTTCAGTGGTCAGCTTAAGATCCATTGACATGAGGACTAGAAATAGAACACTTCTATCTGTAAAATGCAAGGATGCCTTTGAAGCTAAACAAGGGCAGATGTAAATGATAATAACCTGTCTTGCTGTGCTCAATTTTCTTATGGCAAAGTGGGGAAATACCAACTGACTATTGCAAATTTGCCTTCTACAGAATAATGGCATTGTACAAATGATGCCTTCACTTCAGAAGGGGAGAATAGAGTCTTAAGCAGAATTCCCTTCCAAACTATACTGGAAGAATCCATCTGCATTTTTCTGCATGAGTTGAGTTAGTTTCACATACGAAGATTGACAGAAACCTCATAGCATGTTGGAAGTTGCAAGAGTAGTGCTGTGAAAGAAGATTTACATAACAGCCAGTTCTTCAGAAGGGAAAAGAGAGTCCAGTTAAAAATTACTTCCATCCTGTCTTGATGCAAATATGATAGTGTGGTGAAGTTCAAAGTTTATGCTCTTCTATTTAATTTCTGACATTTTTTTCTACATTGTTTTTCTACAGGCTATGCTATACATTCTGCCAGGAACCTTCTACAGTGCTATAAGAGATGGGGCAGACTAGGAGAATACTAGTGGTTCCAGGCCAGAAATAGTATTCATTCATTCATTCATTCATTCATTCATTCATTCATTCATTCATTCATTCATTCATTCAATGTGCTCTCCATCTTGTCCAGAGCAACTCTGGTGGCTTACAAACATTAAAACTAATACACATTTAATTAATAAGAAAAAAAATAACAACAGTAATAAATTATGTTAAAATATGGGGATGAAGGAAACATGAAGTACATACAATGATTTATGTAAACATTCAACTGCTTGACCTTAAGGCCATCGTTCAAAACTAAGTATCTATTAAGTTGGAGAAGTGTGAGGAATACAACTTGAGAATATAATCAACTTCTACATCCTGGCATATGGTGGGCAGTCAGCTGTTTTGTATCACTCTTATCTTGCCTGTAATCAATAGTCTAATCCACCCAAGCTACATCTGTATCTTTGACCAATTCTGACTTATTTCCTGAATCCAAATTTAGTTTCTGTATGTCTCTTAAAAAGTGGATTTCATTGACTTATTCTGCAGGAGAAATATGGACTTTGTGTTCCCTATTCAGACAGAAGGTTGTCAAATGATGTGTGTGAATGTCCTGTTTTTCATTATATAAACATTTCTTCATTCTTGTGTCTTCCCATATTTTGAAGAACTCCTAGGGAGAACCAATCTAGCCAGGCTTTTATAAATGGAAAAATACAGTCATAAAGACTTGAGAGTGATGAAAAAATATACTACTGGAAAAAATACAGCAGCAGAATGTTCTGTTACTTCCTGAAATAAATTCAAAAGTACCCACAAGACAATCTGAAGAAAAAATATATTCAAGACTCCTGGGAATATGCTAAAAAAGCAAAAATGTCTTTATCAGAGGAAGATAATGTTTGAATACTTTGAAAAATTAATGTTATATAAGGACACTATAATTAAAAATACTGGATCAATGCAGTGCATGGACTTGACTGAGGTATGATTGCTGCATTGATTAGATCGGCAAATATCTATTCACAGGTATACATGAGAATATATGCAACATATACATAAATAAATATCTGCATATTTATATAATATTTTCAAACCATCACATATATACTATTCTTCCTAATAATTCTGTTCCAGTTTGCTGTTCCTGAACAAGTGATGGGGAGAGGGGGGTGAGGAGGAAGAGGGAGGTTTTATAATCTTATCCTCTACCACAGGGGTCTCCAATCTTGGCAACTTGAAGACTTGTGGACTTCAACTCCCAGAATTCCTCAGCCAGCTTTGCTGGC